>WHPZ01559919.1:0-36188 GCA_016617965.1 Macrosiphum rosae | reverse complement strand
GAAAAATTACACAAATGACTTTAAACTTCGCATGGTCAAGCTGGCTTCTCAGCCCGAAGCCAGCGTTGCTCAGATTGCCCGCGAACACGGCATCAATGACAATCTCATCTTCAAATGGCTGCGCCTCTGGCAGAACGAAGGCCGCATATCACGTCGCCTCCCCGCAACGGTAGCAACCGTGTCATCACCGGCGCTACTGCCTGTTGAAGTGATATCTGCCCCGACATAATCAGGTGATCATAACGCCACAACCTGTCAGCCTTCTTCGCTGAACGCCACCTCCTGCCACGTGGAGTTCTGTCAGGGTAAAATGACGCTGAATAATCCGTCTCCCGAACTGCTGGCGGCGCTGATCCGCGAGCTGACCGGGAGAACAGCGAAATGATAAACCTCCCGTCAGGCACCCGTATCTGGCTGGTTGCCGGTGTTACGGATATGCGAAAGTCGTTCAACGGTCTGGGCGAGCTGGTGCAACACGCCCTCGAGGAAAATCCCTTCTCTGGCCATCTGTTCATCTTCCGTGGTCGTCGTGGCGATATGGTTAAAATCCTCTGGGCAGATGCGGACGGCTTGTGCCTCTTTACCAAACGCCTTGAGGAAGGCCAGTTCGTCTGGCCCATGGTTCATGATGGTAAAATCGCCATTACCCGCTCACAGCTTGCCATGCTTCTGGATAAACTCGACTGGCGGCAGCCTAAAACACCCCGCTTTAACTCGCTGACAATGTTGTAAAAACACCATGACCCCATTATAACCATGGTCATGGAACACCACTATCTCACCTACATCGCAGCCCTTGAAGAAGAGCTCCGACAGAAAAATAATAAACTCAGTCTCGTGGAAGAGACTGAGTCCTTCCTGCGCTCGGCGCTGGCCCGTGCAGAAGAAAATCGAGGCTGCATGCTGGGCGCACGCCCGTAGAAAAATCCATGATGTGTACATCAGTACCCAGACTGCCACGGCCGAGGAAGCCCTGAAACGCATCGGTGAACTCTACGTTATAGAGGAAGAAATACGCGGCAGGCCGGAAGCAGAAAGGCAGTCAGTCAGACAGGCCCGAGCTAAACCGTTACTCGATTCACTCCATGAGTGGATGGTGGATAAAAGCGCGACGCTGTCGAAAAAATCCCGGTTGGGTGAAGCGTTCGCGTATACGTTGAACCAATGGGATGCGTTGTGTTATTACGCCGATGATGGGCTGGCGGAACCTGACAATAACGCAGCGGAACGGGCGTTGAGGGCCGTCTGTCTGGGGAAAAAAATTATATCTTCTTCGGCAGCGACCATGGTGGTGAGCGCGGCGCACTGCTGTACCGCCTGATCGGTACGTGCAAACTCAACGGAATCGACCCGGAGGCTTATCTGCGTCATATCCTGAGTGTACTGCCGGAGTGGCCCTGTAATAAACTGGCCGAACTTCTGCCCTGGAAAGTGGATCTCACTTCTCATTAACCGTCAATACGGCACTGCCTTCCATCCACTGAGGAAGGCTGCAACACATACCTAATGACAGTCATTCCTCCTTTAACCAATTGACTTAAAGGAGATTTAATCATGAATACCAACACACCATCTCTACTATTAAACGATCAGCTTGTCGATATAGCGTTTATTACGGGCTTTACTCAGCTTACAGACAAGTGGTTCTACAAACTGATTCAACTCGGTGAATTCCCGAAGCCCATCAAACTGGGGCGTAGCTCTCGTTGGTTACAGAGCGAAGTGGAGGCTTGGGTGCAACAGCGCATTCAGCAGTCCCGCCCGTAATCATCTTCCCCAATACGACTATCTCTCAATGACATCAGGCCAATATGACCTAAAGGTGCGTAATGCAATTTATGAAAGTGAAAAAGACTATCACCGAGGACGGTACCAGTTAAAAAAGTCTGCTGATTAACCGTTGCCTAGCTCACCAATTTAGCAAAATCTTTTGTACGATCTTTCTTAGCCACTCCCCGGCGATTGTTCCGGATAACAACCTGATGCTGCGTACTTAACTCTTTACCATACCGCGCTGAACCCCTGTTCCTTCAGCCGATGGCGGGTACGCTTCACGTAAGCGGCATCAATAACCTCATCCGGGGGCAGATCGCGCGTAATGTTGCAAATGGTCGCCAGCGCGCCATCTGAGAGTTTAAAAGTCCGTGGTAGCGAGTACCAGTGACCTGTCTTGTGCTCATCAATACGATTAAACAATTCCCTGAAGAAATCCATCAGAGAGGGCCTGCGGGCTTTAATAATTGCCTCTGTCGCTTCATCAGCGCACGTAACATTCACATCTTCTATCCCCAGGGAGCGAAGAATATCAGCAATACCAGGCCAGTATTTGAGATCGTAACGCTTAAGTGGTTGTAATTCTGGTTTGAGGTAAAGCTGGTAAAGACCATTTCCCTCTCCAACGTCATCAATGAAATCCGTTAGGCTGTGCATCCGCTCACAGTAGAAATGACCACTATGATTCAGCAACGCTGATCGTCTCTCTAACATTTCCGCCAAACGGATACTCATTATGCTGATATCTTCATTCAGCTTCGTCAGTTCCTGGTGATCAGCTCGCAGCTCAGCGTAGCGTTCCTCTGTCCCGAAGCTACCCGTATGAACAAACTGTTCCAGAAGAAGCCACAGGCGTTGCCCGGTGATATTGAGAGAGGAAATTTCCCTATAAACTGGGGCTATTTCATCATGGCGATCGATGAGATATTCAAAAACCGGCTAGGTTGTGGGCCATGCCGGGCTGCGCGAATCCCGCCATTCATGGAGTTTTTCTTTCAGGAGCTCCAGCGCAATCATCGGGGCATCATCAACGTCAATAATCATCGTTATTTCCTCTGGTTATCATCTGCGTATGCCCATTATTCACTGAAGCCTCCTCCGTGTCGGTAACGGGAATACAGTTTTTATACCGTCTTCGGGTTACTTCACTTCCTGTTCTTCGTTATTTAGGGCATATCTGCGCTATCACATGACTTCAGCCGAAGACGACTACGTTCGCTGCATTAACTAATGTGAGGGAGAAAAACGAGATGCCTAGCCAATAAGGTAGAGAAATCTGTGACGTCCATATCTCCAGCGAGATTTAGGATGCTGCGAACCAACACGATAGACACGAATTGGCGATGTACCTGACGTGGACACCCTTGCTACGGTCAAAAACAGTGCCCTGATTGTCATGAATGGATCTATGTACCTGATACCAATCGTTCGAATGAAGATTTTTAAACCTAACGTTTTCAGGAGGTGTTACGAAACACGACGCCCCCCTTACGACCCCACATGTGCATCGGCATGCTTATGGCCGAAAGCTTAAAACAGCGGCATCGACCCGTTGTTAATTCAACGATGTATGCACCATGATTCCTAGAAAAGTCAGCGTGTTTAACCAAATAAAAAACAGGTTATTTTAACTCTCTGGTATTTCCAGAAAGTTCACTGAATAGGTTGCTATTTAACCAATCAATTTAGTGTAAACCGACGATAAGGGCTGCTTTGCTCATTTATCAAATTGTTCCCCCCACGCCCTTAAACTTCTCGACAAACGCAGCGATCTTCTGGAATACACTTTGCTTTTTAGTGAGATACTGTGGGTTTAGCGGGCTCATCTTGGGCAGGATGGAATTAAGCTCGGTGCCGTTTTCGCTTGCGAATTCACGCTTGAGCGAGGTGGTGATATAGCGCCTAGCCGCCTCAGCATTCAAATTCTCAGAGCTGATCAGCTCATCAGCCTCACGCTGTTGCTCGATCTGGGCAAAGGCGAAGAAGGCTTCGATCACGCTAGCTTTATCGCCAATCTTATCCAGATCGGTCTGATTGATAAAATCAACCAGCAGGCTCTCTTTAGCACGGTTACCCAGGCTTGCGCGGATCAATCGGCGCACTTCGTCAACCAAATCGGCTTTGCTTCTGGTTTTTTTGTTGTGCTCAAAGATCAGCTCAAGTATGTAATCAAGGTTGATCTCTTGGGATTTAAGCAGATCCACCTCAAACACCACATCATCCCAGTCGATGGTGGATTTGTCTTTGTCCTCTGCCGATTTTTGACGACGCTGCCAATCGCGGATGTCGTTGTAGGTCGAGCGGTAATCCTGGATCTTGCGCTCGACTGGCAGGCGTATGGCCTGCAACTCGGCTAGCTTTTCATCATCCAGATAGTGTTCGGCTATCGCTTCAGGGTCGTTCATATCTACGCTTTGCAGGGCTTTCAGGCTGGCAAACTCATCGTAGTTTTGTAGCACATGCTCAACGCGCAAGTATTCACCAAAGAGTTTGGCAAAGGCTTTTTTGTCAGCTTCTTTTTCAATGGTGGCGGGATCAGGAAAACGCTGCTCCAGCTCGCTGACCACATCCATAAAACCGCGTCGCGCCTGACCAGTCACCACATCGGTAAAACCTTCCATGTATTCCTTGTAGCTCTTTTCCAGCACCACGTTCTTGGTGTTTTTGTCACTAAACAGGGTGATGGCATCCACGGTCGCTTGTTCCAGGTCACGGAAGGTAACGATATTACCAAAGGTTTTGGTAGCGTCATAAATGCGGTTAGTACGCGAATAGGCCTGCATCAAACCGTGATAACGCAAGTTTTTATCCACAAACAGAGTGTTCAGCGTCGGGGCATCAAAGCCGGTCAGGAACATACCCACCACAATCAGCAGATCGATCTCCTTGGTTTTAACCTGTTTGGCTAGATCGCGGTAATAATTCTGGAACCCATTGCTGTCTAAGCTGAAATTGGTTTTAAACAGCGCGTTGTAGTCAGCGATAGCCGCGCTTAAAAACTCTTTGGCACTGCTATTCATGGCCGAAACATCAAAACTTTCATCTTGGATATCGCCCACAGCATCTTGTTCTTCATTGGCTACAAACGAGAAGATGGTGGCCACTTTCAGTGGTTTTTCGCTCTTCTTCTGTAATTCCTTGAACGACTCGTAATAGAGCTTGGCCGCATCCACACTACTCACCGCAAACATGGCATTAAAACCCTTGGCGTTCGCTTGTAGGCGATGCGTCTTTTGCCGGAAATTGTTCAGGATGTACAGGGTAATTTCGCGGATACGGTCAGGATGCAACAAGACCTGCCGGTTTTCAGCAGCACTGAGCTTTTTCTCATCCTGTTCGGTCTCAATGGCTTTGAACTGTGGACGAACGTCGTTGTAGTCCACCTTGAACTTGAGCACCTTTTCATCACGAATAGCATCGGTGATAACATATGAGTGCAACTCCCGGCCAAACACGCTGGCAGTGGTGTCTGCGCCAAGCGCGTTCTGTGGGAAGATGGGGGTGCCGGTAAAACCAAATTGATAGAAGCGTTTAAACTTCTTCTTCAGGTTCTTTTGCGCTTCACCAAACTGACTGCGGTGGCACTCATCAAAAATAAATACCACCTGTTGGGTGTAGATAGGCAAATCATCTTCAATTTTCATCAGGTTATTGAGCTTCTGGATGGTGGTGACGATGATCTTATTGTCGTCTTTATCCAGATGGCGCTTTAGACCAGCGGTACTAGTCAGAGACATTTACGCTATCCGGTGAAAAGCGCTGGTATTCCTTCATGGTCTGATAATCCAGATCCTTGCGGTCCACGAAGAAGAATACCTTGTCGATAAACTCAAGCTCGGTGGCCAAACGCCCCACCTTAAAACTGTTGAGGGTCTTACCAGAACCTGTGGTGTGCCAGATAAAGCCGCCGCTTTCCGGCTTGCTCCAGTTTTTCGCCTCAAAGGCGCTTTTAATTTTCCACAAGATGCGCTCAGTGGCGGCAATCTGGTAAGGGCGCATCACCAACAGAGTGTTACTCACGTCAAACACTGAATAATGCAGCAACACATTTAGCAAGGTATGCTTCTGAAAGAAGGTAGCGGTAAAGTCCTTCAAATCCTTGATCAGGTTGTTATCTGCCTTCGCCCAGTTCATGGTGAAGTCGAAGCTGTTTTTATTGCGTGCCGTGGTGTTGGCAAAATAGCGACTATCAGTACCGTTAGAGATGACAAACAGTTGCAAATACTTATAGAGAGAATGCCCGCTGTTAAAACTCTCCTTGCTGTAACGGTGTACCTGGTTAAAGGCTTCTCGAATAGCAACGCCACGTTTTTTCAGTTCAATCTGCACCAAAGGCAAGCCATTGACCAGAATGGTCACATCGTAGCGATTGGCATAGCTGCCGGTTTGTTCAAACTGCTTGATCACCTGTACCTTGTTACGGGCGATATTCCTCTTATCCAGCAGATAGATGTTCTTGATGCGGCCATCATCGAAAACGAAGTCGTAGATGTAGTCATCGTGAATTTTGCGGGTCTTATCCACAATGGTATCGCTGGGCTTATCGAGGTAGGTTTCTACAAAACGCGTCCATTCACCATCAGCAAATTGCACATTATTGAGCGTTTGCAATTGCACTCGCACATTGGCTAGCATGGCTTCGGGAGTATTCAGACTGAGCAGGAACTCATAGCCCTGGTTGACTAAGTCCTGGATCAGCTCCCGCTCCAGATCGTTCTCGCTTTGGTAGCTTTCAGCTGCCATCCATTCTTTCTTGTACTTGTCCAACACGATAAAGTTGTTGGATTCGGCGATGGGCTTGGTGTAATCAACCATGTTGTTCTTCCTGCTTCCAAAAGCCATACTCATCTTTCAAGTGTTCAAGCAACAGCTTTACCGTTTGTTTCTCGGGCTCTGTTGGCTCGGCCACTTCTTCATTGGACAATGTGCGATGGCTATAAAAATTCATCACCAGCCTTGAATAAGGCTGTTTGTTTTCGGGCAATAAGTCAAACCACTGAGGGTAGCCTAGAAAGTTAGCAGATTTTTCGTACAGGTTACGAAGCAAAGTAAAATGGTAGCGTTGAACTTCGTTCTTTTCGATGGCTTGTTTAATGAGGCGCTTTATATACAGATGGTAAGAAAAGCTTTTATTGCTATCTCCTTTCTTATCTTCAATTTCAAAAGTGCCATCTTCAAAGCGTTTAAGGATGTAACCACCTTTGGCTTTAACCTCATTGTAAAGCACGTTATAAAATAAAGGGTTGTGCGTGGAAACAATAAATTTAAGCCCAGATTCGCTGGATCTTATTAGCTGTGCCAGATCAAGAGCCAGCTCAATCAAGTGGTTTTCATCCAATGAGCTCACCGGGTCGTCTATAAACACATATTCCAACTGGTCAAATTGATTCGACTCACGCTCACTAGGCTCGGCCACATTGAGGATCGTTATCACTTGGTCTAACAGGGTGTAAAAGATACTCCAGATAAAGTTACTTTGCTCACCTTTGGATATTTTCAGATTACCAAAGTGGTCATCATCCCCTCGCTCAAGGGAAAATGTCACTTCTGAAAACGCTTTTACTGTAACTTCTTTTTCATCTTTGTTTTTGGTTTTATATTCTTCGTTAAACCGTGGTGTGAGCTTATCATTGGCGTAACGCTGGAAATTGGCGATGATATTTTGGTCTTGACCCTGTTCAATCAGCACCCAATTCGTGAAAGAGTTCGTCTGAATTTTCAACTTGGGTTCGGCGTCACTCTGCAAATCGTTATCCCAATAGGAGAGATCTTCGGTAAATGCGTTGTAATAAAGAATTTTATTTCGTGATAACCCTGCTTCGTCAGCCTGCTCATCGCCAGCATTTTTAGGTGCAACCAGCTCCTTAAATTCACGAGACAGGCGCGTTTTACCCGTACCATTAAAGGCATAGATCAACTGTACCTTCTTATCAGTCTCTTTTAGCTGCTGGGCTATTTCCGTTAGCGTCTTGCTCATATCAGGCTGCTACCTCCGAGTCCGGTTTTGGGAAGCTCAACAACAAATCGCGATAATACTCGTATTGTTTTTTTCGCTGATCGATTTCACGTGGCAAACCTTCGCTAAGAGAGTTGGTCAATATATCGAAATTGTCGAGAATTGACGCAATCTCCTTTTGCACTGAAAGTGCCGGGATAGGCACAAGCAAAGCTTTAATAATATCTGCATTCAGGTTGCTCACTGAGCCACTATTGATCTTTCCTGCCCAGTAGTTCTGCACACCATGCGATGAAAGGTAGTGATACAGATAATCTGAATTTAGCGTTCCGTTAAAACCACTGATAGAAGCCCATCCGTCATGAATAGCCCCTCTTATACCCAGAATGTAAGGACGCCCAAAACTCATTGAGTTGGAGATAATGAAATCGCCACTAATCAGGATACGTGACTTTTGCGCACCTTCCTGAGTGATTTTCTGCGCTGTCTGTGGTTGACGTACTTTGAGCCATGCGAAGTATCACCAATCTTGATCCAAGGCACGCCATTTTCATCATCAGTAATATATTTTGCAATTGGTCTAGGCGATGCACCGCGCTGGACGATCGCTACTTCCCCTAAGGCCTTCCACTCGACTCCACCTTCCTCAAAACTCAACAACTGCTCGCGATAGTAGTTGTATTGTTTTTTGCGGGCGGTAAGCTCGGCGGTAAGCTCAGTGAACGTGTCCAAAATACGGACGATTTCAGACTGAATAGCCAGAGACTTTTCTGGGGTTTTTGGGCAGGGTATGGGAACTTGAATTTGATTCAAGATTGCCTGCGTTAGGCTAGGCCGTCCCGATCCGGTATCCAACGCCATCAAATCTATAGTTTTAATAAAATGATATAGATATTTTGGAACAATCTTTGAGGTGTCTATTTCCGTATAATAGATAGTGTCAACATTCCAAAATGGGGTTTCGACATAAAAGATATTGGTAATTGATCCTTTTCTTGCTATCAAGACGGTCGGTTTATCATATGAATATTCATCGACAAATTCCATGATTCCACCTGACCCATAAACTGGAACGTCACCTGCATTTAGGCTCTTCCAGTCTTTTCCATGCTTTATCTTTGCAACTTGTTCTAGCGCCCGCCACTCCACCATGCGACCATCCAGCAGCTTTTCCATAAAGCTTGAATTGCTCATGCCTCCAGCTCCTTTCCTTCGATCTCGGCCACGATGGCATCAATTTCAGAACGAAGTTGCTCAATCCTAGCAACGGTGATTTTCAGTTCGGCATTGAGCATGGCAATATCCACCACTTCGCGAGTATCTTTCGCCTCCACATAGCTGCTCACCGACAGGTTGTAATCGTTGGCTACCACTTTTTCAAAAGGCACCGATTGAGCAAAATGATCTATATTCGCCTTGCTGTCGAACACCTGCATGATCTGTTCGATATGTGTGTCCAACAGCACGTTGTTGTTAGTCTCTTTTTTAAACAGGCTGCTGGCGTCGATAAACTGGGTAGTGGTTTCTTTTTTGTTTTTCGCCAGCACCAGAATATTCACGGCGATGGTGGTACCGTAGAACAGGTTGGGCGCGAGGGAAATCACCGTCTCCACATAGTTGTTGTCCACTAAATATTGGCGAATCTTTTGCTCGGCTCCACCGCGATAAAAGATGCCGGGGAAGCAGACGATGGCGGCGCGGCCTTTGCTGGAAAGATAGCTGAGTGCGTGCAGCACAAAGGTAAAGTCGGCCTTGGATTTGGGGGCCAGTACACCTGCCTGGGCGAAGCGTTCGTCGTTGATCAGCGTCGGATCGTCTGAGCCTATCCATTTCACCGAATAGGGCGGGTTGGAGACGATGGCATCAAAGGGCTTATCGTCACCAAAATGCGGTTCCGTCAGGGTATTGCCTAGCTGGATGTTGAACTTGTCGTAGTTGATGTTGTGCAAGAACATGTTCATCCGCGCCAGGTTGTAGGTGGTGTGGTTGATCTCTTGCCCAAAAAAACCATCTTCGATGATGTGAGCATCAAAGTGCTTTTTAGCTTGCAACAACAGTGAGCCAGAGCCACAGGCCGGGTCATAAATCTTGTTGACGTTGGTTTGCCCGTGCATAGCGAGCTGCGCGATCAGCTTGGAAACATGCTGCGGGGTGAAGAACTCGCCCCCGGATTTACCGGCATTGGCGGCATAGTTGGAAATAAGGAACTCATAGGCATCGCCAAACAGATCGATATAGCTCTCTGCAAAGTCACCGAAGTCCAGCTCGGCTACGCCTTTAAGCACAGCAGCCAGACGGGCGTTTTTGTCTTTTACCGTGTTACCCAAGCGATTGTTAGTCGTATCGAAGTCGGCAAACAGCCCCTTGATATCGCGCTCTGAAGGAAAGCCGCTGGCCGAAGCCTCAATGTCGGTAAAGATGTGGGCGAGATCGGTATTCAAGCTCTCGTTGCTATTGGCATTTTTGGCCACGTTCACGAAAAGATCGCTGGGACAAATAAAGTAGCCCTTGGTCTTGATGGCATCCTCTTTGATCTCTCGACTAATGACGCTGTCCGGCAGATCTGCGTAGTTGATGCTGTCATCACCCGCTTCTATGTAGCTGGTAAAGTTCTCGCTGATAAAGCGATAGAACAAGGCTCCCAAGACATACTGCTTAAAGTCCCAACCATCAACAGCGCCACGTACCTCGTTGGCAATGGCCCAAATTTGGCGATGTAGTGCGGCGCGTTGTTGAATACTTGTCATGCTGTTGTTCCTGTTGAAAATCGTTCGATTGATGCTTGAATGTCTTACTCAAGTTTGGTTCGTATTGAGTGAATGACTGGCCTTGCCGGACTTTGGGAAACCAACTTCATTGAGCTTGATGATGGCCCTCTCATTCGGGCTCTCGGTGCCTTGCTTGGGTTCAAGCAGATCCCCTACCTAGCACTCAAACAGCAGGCACAGTTTCTCAATAGCCTCTAGATCCACTTTCTGCGCCGTCTCTTTGTAGAGCAAGGTCAGCGTAGCACGGCTTAACCCCGTTTCTTTGTCTACATCGGCAATACGCATCTTACGTTCGCCCATCATTCAAGCAAGATGGCAACGGGTATATAGCTATACCAGCTAGACACCGCCTTTGAAAGGCTATGGTATACCGACAACACTGAATTCAAGTCTTCCATTTCACGCAACCAAACAAAAAAATAAACTCCTGCGAAAACCAACAGCACCAACATCACCGCTGGCACTGCCGATCCCCTTCAGAAAAACCACCTCAACCTAAGCACGAAGCCCAAACTCGCCATGCACCACATTCCCATCACGCTCAAGGTTATCCATATAGTCGGCATACCACTGCAGCATCTCGCGTCGTCCATCCAGATACTTAGCGTGGTTGTAAGTGCCACGGATACTGTTCTTATCCACGTGAGCAAGCTGCGTCTCAATCCACGCCGAGTTATAGCTTTGCTCATGCAAGATGGTGCTCATCGTGTGGCGGAAACCGTGCCCCGTTAGCCGTCCCTTGTAACCCAACAGCTCGATAACCTGATTCACGCTTTCTTTGCTGATGGGTTTACGGTGGTCGTTGCGTCCAATGAATACCAAGGGATAAGCCCCCGTAATGTGCCTCAGAGAAGTGAAGAGATCGACCACTTTGCGTTGATAATGGAACGACATGTGGTCGCTTCATTTTCATCACTTCTGGCGGTATGTTCCACATCCCTTTATCGAGATCAATATCTTGCCAACGCGCAAATCTCAGCTCCTGGGTTCTTACTCCCGTCAGCATGATAATCCTGGCAGCCGTTTTGGTAATGATACTACCGGTATAGCCCGCTAGATCAGTGAGAAAATAAGGCAACTCCTGAGCCGTAAGGAAAGGGAAATGTTGTTTCTTCGGTGGGGTTAACGCCGAGGCCAAATCGGGTGCTGGGTTATACTCGGCCCGTCCGGTGATAATGGCATAACGGAACACTTCACCACAGCGCTGGCGCACTTTGCGCATCTTCTCCAACGCACCGCGCTTTTCCATTTTTAAGCGTTTCCAATAGCTCCATCGGTTTGATTTCTGCGATGGGTCACTTCCCGATAAAGGGGAAAATATCCTTTTCGAAGGTATCAATGATTTCATCACGGTAGCGCAGTGACCAACGGTCGGCCTTGGATTTATGCCACTCTCTTGCGATCGCTTCGAAGGTATTCTCGATAGAGAGTTTCTGAGCCAATTTCCCGGCTTTCTTTACTTCCCCTGGATCACCACCGGTAGCGAGAACCCTCTTTGCTTTTTCTCTTTCGTCTCGTGCAACCGCCAACGAAATAATGGGGTAAACACCAAAGGAAAGACGCTTCTCTTTGCCGTTGATACGGTATTTCATGCGCCAATAGCGCGAGCCATTGGGTGCAACTTCCAGATACAGACCGCCGCCATCAGAGAGCTTGTAAGGCTTCTCTTTTGGCTTGGCTGTGTCTACTTGTCGTGCTGTTAGCTTCATTGGGGGCATCTCCAGAATAGCATCCATTCCATGCCCCCCATTATGCCCCCAGAATCGTATTGATTCCAGTTGACGTCGGTTGACACCCGTGGATGATAACGGTCTATTTTTCTAGTCTTAACAAGGGATTCATGGAGTTGAGGAGAATTCAGAAGAACTCGAATGGCGGAAGATCACAGGAGTCGAACCTGCCTAGGGCCGCTGGCGGCCCCAACCGGATTTGAAGTCCGGCCGTCCCACCGGGGACGAGGATCTTCCTTTGGAAGCAAAAACAAGAGGCTGATTATAGCGCAGTCTATCTTTAGCGCTATGAGGAAAAATGGCGGCAGCCCGTCTACCATAATCATAATGGCGCGATACAAATTTGGCGCTGATAAGCGTCAACAACAGCTAAATGACGCCACAAAACGAGATAAGTAGACGGTGCCAAATGCCCACCTTGCCATTGCCAAGGTGGGCATTTGGCGGCAAAATAGCCGCCATTACTCGCTCAGTTTGCGCTTCCTGCCCTGGCAGCTCCTTTTTGATTCTTTACTATCAGTACAATAAATATGAAAACGACATCACCACCTACGGCACGTTTGGGCCGGCAGGCGCTTTTATTCCCACTTTGTCTGGTGCTGTTTGAATTCGCCGCCTATATAGGCAACGATATGATCCAGCCAGGTATGCTGGCAGTGATAGCGAATTTCAACGCCGGCGAAGAATGGGTGCCGACATCAATGACCGCCTATCTAGCCGGTGGTATCTTTTTGCAGTGGCTACTCGGCCCGCTGTCAGATCGCCGTGGCCGCCGCCCGGTGATGCTGGCCGGAGTGGCGTTCTTTATTGTTTCTTGCCTGGCCATCCTGTTAGTGACTAACATTGAGCAGTTTATCTTTATGCGCTTCCTACAGGGCATTGGTCTGTGCTTTATCGGCGCGGTTGGCTACGCCACCATTCAGGAATCCTTCGAAGAAGCAGTGTGCATCAAAATCACTGCGCTGATGGCCAATGTGGCGCTGATCGCCCCATTGCTTGGGCCATTGGCTGGGGCGGCACTGCTCCATGTCGCCCCGTGGCAAAGTATGTTCGTGCTGTTTGCGGCGCTGGCGGCCATCGCATTCTATGGCCTGTGGAAAGTGATGCCGGAAACCGCCACGCTGCAGGGCGAGAAGTTCTCCGCCGCTAACCTGTGGTGTGACTACCGCCAAGTGTTGAGCAACCGCAGGTTTGTCTACGGTGCATTGGCAGTAGGTTTCGCCAGCTTGCCGCTACTGGCCTGGATCGCCCAATCGCCGGTGATCCTGATCAGCGGTGAATCGCTGTCAACGCTGGATTACGGCCTGCTGCAAATTCCGGTGTTCGGTGCGCTGATCCTCGGTAACCTGACGTTGGCATACAGGACGGGCAAAAACAACGTGGAGTGTCTGATCAAGCGGGGGGCAAGCCCAATGATATTGGGGTTATTGATCGCCGCGCTGGCGACCCTGTTCTCCAGCCACGCCTACCTATGGATGACCGTCGGGCTAAGCCTGTACGCCTTTGGCATCGGGCTGGCTAATGCCGGTCTGTATCGCCTGACATTGTTCGCCAGCAACGTTAGCAAGGGCACCGTATCCGCCACGATGGGTATTCTGAGCATGCTGGTGTTTACCATCGGCATCGAACTGGCCAAGGTCGCCTACGTGTGGGGCGGCAGCGGGTTGTTTAATCTGTTCAATCTGATCAGCGGTCTATGTTGGCTGGCATTGGTGGCATTGTTCCTTAGCAAGCGCTGATGGCACTGGCATAGGGTTAAATGCACTTCTTGCCCAATAGGCACTCACTCGCTAAACAGCCCGTGGTCGCGCAGCAGATGCTGGTTACCCTTGCGGCGGGTAAAACCGCTGCGGTCAAAGAATTCCAGCACCTGAATCGCTAACTTGCGTCCAATGCCGAGTCGATCGCGGAAGTCAACGGCATTGACGCTGCCCTGTGTCACGTTAAGTTCGCGGATCAACGCAGCGAACTGTTCGATGCAGCTGCTGAGGTAGTAACGATCCACCACTACTGCCGTGACGTGATCCAGTAGGGCTGCCTTGCGCAACAGTGTCCGCACACGCACTTCATCCTCGCCCAGCTCAGCGGCCAGATCGCGCACCCACCAAGCTTCGCCGCCAAACAGCGGTACGATGCGCTCCCAGAAGGCCATCTCTTCGGTGCTGAACGTCAGTGCGTGCTCCGGCAAATGCAGCCAGCCACGCGTATGGCTGATTGCCCCAATATGCAGCAAGTTATCGATCATCTTAAATACCAGCGCTTCATCCAGTGCTCGCAGTGCCATACGCCGTAGGCGGGCGCGCCCCAGACCAAGCTGATCGGCATGCTGCTGATGGTAATCTGCCAATATCTGTAATAGGCGGCTTTCGGCCTGCTGCACTTTGTCGATCGCCAGTGCGCTGCCACCAGCGATCAGCAGTTGATGTTGCGCCAGCAGGTTTGCCAACCCGCTATCGGTCAGTTGGCGCGCCCAAGAGAACGCCGCTATCTGCAATGCCCCCTGGGGCAGTAACAGTGCCAGTGCCTGCCGATCATCACTGGCCTGCGCTTGCGCCGCCAGCCGAACCAGAAAGCACGGTGAGCGTTTGCCGCGTTTTGGTACGCTCAAGCTCAGTACCTGGGCTGCGCCTAAGGTTTGTCGTGCGCCTATATCACGCAACACCAGCCGGTCATTTTCCACCAGCCACAGCGGCCGATCGAGGATCAGTTCAGCCAGGTTGTCGTTCAATAGCGAAATCCGCCCGGTGATATGGCTGGCTGCATGGTGTAAATGTAGCGGTTGCTTATGGCGGATCGGTAGATCAGCATCCAGTGCCACCAGGATGCGTTCTGCGGCCGCTAATGGCCGATGTGACAACAGCCAGTCACCACGGGCAATCTGTTCTTTACTGACATCACCACTGATGTTCAGTGCTATGCGTTGCCCAGCTTGCGCCTGTTTAACGGGCTGGTTTTGGGCATGCAGGCCCCGCACCCGCACCGGGGTGTCCGCACCGGTTAGCCACAATGTCTCTCCCACCGTCACTCGGCCACCAAGCGCGGTGCCAGTCACCACCAGACCTGCTCCCTTGATGCTGAAGGCGCGATCCACGGCCAGACGGAACCGACGTGTCAACCCATGATCGCCAGGCAAAAGCGTTTGCAGATGCTCGCACAGCGCCTTAATTCCCGTTCCTTGTACAGCAGCGGTAACAAACAGCGGCGTAGGGTGCCACCCCTGTCGGGCCAGCTCTTCTTGCACCTGTTGGCACACTACGTCAATTCGCGCGCCATCCACTCGGTCAGCTTTGGTCAACGCCACCGTCAGTACAAGCCGTCCACTCAGCCGCAAGATCGCCAAATGTTCGCGGGTTTGCGCCATCACGCCATCATCACAGGCCACCACCAGCAACGCATGGTCGATACCGCCAACACCGGCCAGCATGTTGGCGAGAAACTTTTCGTGGCCTGGTACGTCAATAAACCCCCAGCACTCGGCCATCAGGTTGTGGCCAGTAGGCATAACCTAGATCAATGGTCATGCCGCGCCGTTTTTCTTCCGGCAGGCGATCCGCGTTGATCCCGGAGATCGCCTGCAACAAGGTGGTCTTGCCATGATCGACATGGCCGGCGGTGGCGAATGATCATGCGCTCAGCGCCTTAATCAGCGCGCTTTCTTGTTCCAGGCAGCGTAGATCCAGCCACAGTCTCCCGCCGCTGATACGGCCAATCACCGGCTGTGGCAGGCCGCGCCAGCGTTCTGCTAACGCTTCCAGCGCCGCCCCGCGCCCGTCGATCGGTGTAAAAGTCAGCGCGTAGCTGGGCAGACGATCGATCGGCAGCGACCCACTGCCAATTTGTGACCAGCAGGGTTCGGCACGCAACTGAAAATCTTCACTAAACTGTGGTGCCAGCGCCGGTAGCAGGCGCTCGGCCGCTTGCTGTATCGCCCATTGCGGACGAGTCAGCAAGCGCAACGTCGGTAGCTGTTCCGCCAACAATTCAGGCTGCTAATAAAGCCGTAGCGTGGCTTCCAGTGCCGCCAGAGTTATCTTGCCAACGCGCAATGCACGCTTGAGCGGATGCTGCTGCAAGTGGGCGATCAGCGCCTTTTTACCGACGATGATGCCAGCCTGCGGGCCTCCCAGTAGCTTGTCGCCGGAAAAAGTCACCAGATCGACCCCAGCAGCCAGTAGCTGCTGCGGCATCGGCTCAGCCGGTAGGCCGTATTGTGCCATGTCGATTAACGATCCACAGCCCAGATCAGTGGCCGTCGGGATGCCCCGTTCAGCCCCAAGCAGCGCCAGTTCCGCCTCATTGACCGCCGCAGTAAAACCCTGAATGCTGTAATTGCTGGTATGCACTTTCATCAGCAACGCGGTCTGCTCACCAATGGCGTTGCGATAGTCTTTCAGGTGGGTGCGATTGGTCGTGCCGACCTCTACCAGTTGGCAGCCCGCCTGACGCATTACGTCGGGAATGCGGAACGCGCCGCCAATCTCCACCAATTCGCCACGCGACACCACGACCTGTTTGCCGGGCGCTATCGCCGCCAGCATCAGCAGTACCGCCGCCGCATTGTTATTGACGATGCAGGCGTCTTCGGCTCCAGTCAGTTGACAGAGCAGGTCCGCTATCGCCTGATCGCGGTGGCCACGCTCGGCACCGTCCAGGTCGTACTCCAGCGTCACCGCAGTGCCCATGGCACTCGTCGCTGCCACCATCGCCGGTTGCGCCAGCAAGGCGCGGCCAAGGTTGGTGTGCAGCACAGTGCCGCTAAGGTTGAATACCGGTTGCAACGCCGAACGCTGCTGCCTGGCCAGTAAGTTTTTCAAGGCTTGAGGCCAGTCGCCGCACCATTCTGGCAACCGTTGGTACCGTTTAATCGCCTCACGCGCCTGCACCTGTAACTGGCGCAGCAGTTTGCCAACCAATGTCTGCCCGTATTGTACCACCAGCGATTCAATGGCGGGTTCACGCAACAGACGATCAATAGCGGGTAACTGGCTGTAAAGCAGGTGGGGTTCAATGCTCATGGTCGCTCGGTTTTCAGTTTAGGGAGATCGACGTAACACTGCCTCCACCGTAGCGGAGAAGCAGGAAACAAGCTCGGCATTGCCGTTATTACCATAAGCCAGTACGGCATTTGCCCATTTCCTTATGCTAAGCGCATCATGGCGTAAACGTAGCAACTCGTCCGGGTGAATACCAGTAGCCCAATCTGCAATGGATCACCCTCAGAACCCACCATTATTCCGCTGGGAACAGGAATGGATTGATGCTGCTGCGGCTAAAGCCTTCTTCTTCCATTCTGGCGTCCAGTACCAGCGATGCCAGATCGTCGGCCACAGCTTCCACCTGAGGATCTTTTTCCTGATACAAAATTTTCAGGTAGGTGCCGCAGTCGCCGCAACTTTCCGCTTTCACCGCCGCCTGCTCGCTGTCCAGCGACCAGTAGTTAAGATCGCGGGTCTGCTCGCAGTTGCTGCACTTCACTCGCACTAGGTGCCACTCGCTCTCGCACAGGTTGCAATGCAGGTAACGTAGGCCATTGATGGTGCCGATATGCACCATACTGGCGACCGGAATGCTGCCGCATACCGGGCAGAACTGACGGTTTTCGCCATATTCAGCACGCGCCTTGCCTGGGAGCAGGCTGGCCATCTGCGTCCAGTAGAGCGATAGCGCAGCCCAGATGAACGGGGCTTTCTCACTGCCAACTCGGCTGAACTCGCCGTTGAGCAAGGTATCAGCCATCAGATCCCACTCATGAACCGAGGCCTTTTCCAGGTTATCCAGCACTGCCAGAATATGCTCTGGCACCTGCGAACGCAGTTCGGCGATTAATGAGGTGAGCAGTAGGTGCCAATGTTCGCTGCGCGGATAAACGCTCACATCGAGCGGCGGTTTACCGCTGGTGGCTCCCTGTTCTAGCACTTCGCTCAGATCCAGCGTCAAAGGGTAGTCGTGCAGCGCGTGATGCTGCGCTTCGGCCAGTTGGGCGGCAAAGTTCAGGTAGTCGCCAAGGGGGTTGTTGAGCGCCAGTTGGCGCAGGCGTTCGGCGCGACGACGGTAAAGGCTTTTCAGATTAGCGAAGAGTAACAGTGGGATGCTCTCCAGCGTTGTGGGTTTCTCGCGCTTTGCCTCTAACAGCTCTTTGGGAAAGATACGAATGCTCATCAGGGCTTGTTTTCCTGTTGTTTCTCGCGAACCTCACGATACCAACGTGGATGGTGTAGTTTGGCCCAGGCCGCTGGCACCCAGCCTTCGACCATCGCGGTAATGGTGCCTTTTATCCACAGTGCCGCGTAAATGTGCACCATAATCACGATGATCAACCCCACCGCTGCCAGCGAATGCACCAGCAGTGCAATACGGATCAGCGGTATCGGGAAGACTGGCGCAAAATAGGGTCGCCAAATCACTACACCACTGACCAGTAGCAGCAGCAGACTGATGATCGCCGCCCAGAATACGCATTTCTGACCGAGATTATAGCGCCCGGTATCCCCGACTTCATGATTGGTGATGATCTTGAGGATGTTCTTCGCCCATACCCAATCCTCGCGGTTAAATAGGTTCTCCTTCCAGTAACGCAGAAACATCAGCATGAAGGCGGCGAACATCAGCACCCCAACAAAGGGGTGTAGAATGCGAGCCAACTGCAGCGTACCGAAGATATTCATCAGCCAGTTAAAGGACGGGAAGAAGAACCCAAGTCCGCTGATGGCGGCAAAAACAAAGCAGAATGCCACAATCCAGTGGTTAATCCGCTCCGGCGCAGTATAACGTTGAATTCGTTGTTCCTTGCTCATTAGTGTGTTTCCTCATCCTGTGGTGGGTGGTTATCCTCATCGTCAACGCGGTTTGGCCCCACCCCGATATAGTGGAAGACACTGGCTGCGAAAGTGGCAGCAAAGCCGATGGCCGCCAGCGGTTTCCACACGCCTTTCCAGAAGGTCACCGCCCGGCTGATCGATGGGTTATCCGGCAAACCATGGTACAACTGTGGTTTATCGGCATGGTGCAACACGTACATCACATGCGTGCCACCCACGCCGGCCGGGTGGTACAAGCCGGCGTTCTGGTAGCCTCGGGTGTTCAGTTCATCCACACGTTCCGCCGCGATGCTTTTCATCGCCTCTTTGGTTCCAAAGTGAATTGCACCGGTGGGGCAGGTCTTCACGCAGGCAGGCTCCTGGCCGACGTCAACGCGGTCAACGCACAGGGTACATTTGTATACCCGGTTGTCTTCCTTGTTCATGCGTGGCACGTCAAATGGACAACCCGCAATACAGTAACCACAGCCGATACAGTGCTCGGACTGGAAATCGACAATGCCGTTAACGTACTGGATAATCGCGCCTTCCGATGGGCAAGCTTTCAGGCAGCCCGGATCGGCACAGTGCATACAACCATCCTTGCGGATCAGCCACTCTAGCTTGCCATTTTCTTCCACTTCAGAAAAACGCATCACCGTCCAAGATTTTGCGCTCAGATCCATCGGGTTGTCATACACCCCATGGTTGATCCCCACGTCATCACGGATGTCGTTTCATTCGGAACAGGCCACCTGACAGGCTTTGCAACCGATACAGGTAGTAACATCGATCAGCTTCGCTACTTCTTCCTGGTGGTCACGTGCACGCGGTGCTGGTGTCAGGCTGTTGGTCGCGGAACGACGAATGATATCTTGAGATTGCATGGACATGATTCGTCTCCGTTATACCTTTTCCACATTGACCAGGAACGCCTTATATTCCGGCGTTTGTGAGTTGGCATCACCGACTGATGGCGTCAGGTTATTGGCGGTATAGCCTTTCTTCGCTATCCCGGTAAAACCCCAATGGATTGGGATACCGATAGTGTCAACATCCTGACCATTCAGCTTCAGCGTGCGGATACGTTTAGTTACCACCGCTTTGGCCTTGATATAGCCACGGTTGGAGCTGACTTTTACCCAATCCCCTTGTTTGATACCTTTTTGCGCGGCCAACCTTTCCCCTATTTCCTCAAACTGCTGCGGCTGTGCAATAGCGTTAAGCCGGGCATGCTTAGTCCAGCCGTGGAAATGTTCGGTCAGACGATAGGTGGTGCCGACATAGGGGAATTTTTCCGCCGATCCCAACGCCGCCAAATCATCTTTGAAGATACGTGCCGCAGGGTTGGAGACCACGTTCGGGTGCAACGGGTTGGTGCCAATCGGCGTTTCAAACGGTTCGAAGTGTTCCGGGAACGGCCCTTCCGCGATTTTATCGGTAGCAAACAGGCACCCCATCCCTTCCGGCTGCATGATAAACGGCCCAACACCGCTGCCCGGTGCGGCGGCGCTGTAATCTGGAATATCGGCACCACTCCACTTGCCCCCATCCCAATCTAACAGTTGGCGTTTTTCATCCCACGGTTTACCCGCCGGATCGGCTGAAGCACGGTTATAGAGAATGCGCCGGTTCAGCGGCCAGGCCCACCCCTGCGTATTGCCCAAACCAGAAGGATCGGCGTTATCGCGGCGTGCCATCTGGTTACCGGCCGCAGTCCAGCTACCTGCGAAGACCCAGCAACCACTTGCCGTGGTACCATCGTCACGCAGTTGTGCAAACGAACTGATCTGCTCGCCCTTTTTGACCACCACGTTACCCTCGGCATCCCGCAGCTCCGCCAACGCCTTGCCGTTGTTTTCCATAGCCACTTCTTCCGGGGCCGGGTTATCTGGCGTCTGGTAGTCCCAGCTCATGTTCAGTACCGGCTCTGGCACCGCGCCGCCCTCGTGTACATACATGCTAGTATGCGGGTGAAAATACCTGCCAGGATCTCCCCATCAGCCAACGCTTCGCCAGGGGCATCCGCACCTTTCCAATGCCATTGCAACCAGCGACTGGAGTTGACTTTCGATCCGTTTTCTTCTGCAAAGCAGGACGATGGCAGACGGAACACCTCTGTCTGAATTTTTGAGGCATCGACATCGTTGTATTCACCGTGGTGCTGCCAGAAACTGGAGGTTTCAGTGTTCAAAGGATCAATAATGACCAGGAATTTTAGTTTGGACAGTGAATCACGTATTTTATTTTTATCCGGGAACGACGTCAGCGGGTTAAAGCCCTGGCAGATATAGCCGTTGACCTTGCCCTGACTCATCATGTCGAAGTACTGCAACACGTCGTAGCTTTTATCCCACTTCGGTAGCCAGTCAAAGCCCCAGCCGTTCTCTTTCTGCGCCTTGTCGCCGTAGAAGCTCTTCATCATGCTGACAAAGAATTTTGGGTGGTTGCTCCAGTAGTTAACCTGCCCAGGCAACAGAGCCTGTGGCGTATTGGCAGCAAGGTAGCTTTCCAGATCGGTTTGCTGCTCGGAAGGCAAGGTCATGTAGCACGGCAGATTTTGCGACAGCAGGCCGAGATCCGTCAGCCCCTGAATATTGGAGTGACCACGCAGAACATTAATACCGCCCCCTGCCATGCCTATATTGCCGAGCAGCAATTGGATCATCGCCATGGTGCGGATGTTCTGCGCCCCCACCGAGTGGTGAGTCCAGCCCAACGCATACAGGAACGAGGCCGTCTTATCATGCGCACTGGTTTCAGCGATAAATTCACATACCTGCAAGAAATCAGCCTGTGGTGTACCGCAGATGTTTTCTACTACATCCGGCGTATAGCGGCTGACATGCGCTTTCAGAGGGTTCCATACGCAGCGCGCATCCTGCAACGTGACATCGCGTTTGGCATAGCCATTTTGGCCAAACTGGTAATTCCAGGTGGTTTTATGGTACATGCGGTTTTCTGCATCGTAGCCGCTAAACAACCCGTCTTCAAAGGTGAAGTCTTCCCGTACCAGCAGGCTGGCATTGGTGTAAGCCTCAACGTATTCACGGTTAATCTTGTTGTTGGTCATCAGGTACAGCAATACGCCCGACAGGAAAACGATATAGGTGCCGGAACGGATCGGTGTGTAGAAATCAGCCACTGATGCCGTACGGGTAAAGCGCGGGTCAATAACAATCAGTTTCGCGTTATTGTGAATTTTGGCTTCCATCGCCCAGCGGAAACCCACCGGATGCGCTTCTGCTGCATTACCGCCCATGACGATAATCAAATTCGCGTTCTTCATGTCAACCCAGTGGTTGGTCATCGCACCGCGACCAAATGTTGGAGCAAGACTTGCTACCGTTGGTCCGTGTCAGACGCGCGCCTGGTTATCTATGCCTGGTTATCTATGGCCAGCATGCCGAGAGCGCGAATAAATTTTTGCGTTAAAAAACCGGTTTCGTTGCTGGCACCAGAGGCACATAGCATCCCGGTGGACAACCAGCAATTGACAGTAACACCCTGTTCGTTAGCTGCAACAAAGTTAGCGTCACGGTCTTCCTTCATCAGCTTGGCGATGTGGGTAAAGGCGTCGTCCCAACTGATACGCTGCCATTTATCGGAGCCAGCCGCACGGTATTCCGGGTACTGGAGGCGGCTTTCACTGTGTATGAAGTCGACCAGGCCAGCACCTTTCGGGCAGAGCGCACCACGGTTGACTGGGTGATCTGGGTCCCCTTCGATATGGAAAATACTTTCTTTTACATTCTTGGCACTATCACCGAGGCTGTACATTAATAGCCCACAGCCGACGGAGCAGTACGTACAGTTATTACGGGTTTCACGGGCGCGCAGCAGTTTATACTGCCGGGTTTCCGCTAACGCCAATTCTGGGGCAAAGCCCAGCGCGGCCACCGTCGTTCCTGCCATACCGCCAGCGCAGATCTTAAAGAAATGCCTTCTGCTGACTTGCATGGGGATCTCCTTAACTTTCATTGTCACATTGTTTCATCTGACATTATCCCCCGATAAAGCGGGAAGCGTTAATGCCATTGTTATTAGGGTTGTTACAAACTGGTTATACTAAAGTGAACACATACCCCTGAAGTCAACGATAAAGTGACCAGCCTCATAACAGGGTTCTGCTATTCACCAGTACAGTATAGATATTAACCAAGAACTTGATACTCCAGCAATGTAAATGGTGCTTTACCGCTTTATATCAGGCAATGACCCTTGCCATCTTGGTCATTAATCATAATCTTTATATGGGATTAATCATCATTTTAAATATCATTTAATTAACTATAATAGTCCGACTTGACGCGGTGCTTGCCCTTCGCGCCGCCTATACAACACTGGAGATGATGATTATGAGTTATTCACTGCCATCCCTGCCGTACGCCTACGACGCACTGGAACCACATTTTGACAAGCAAACGATGGAAATCCATCACAGCAAACACCATCAGGCCTACGTCAACAACGCCAACACTGTGCTAGAAGCCTACCCAGAACTGGCTAAATACAGCGTTGAAGAATTGATCGAGCATCTGGATAAAGTGCCAGCCGATAAGCGTACCTTCATGCGCCACAATGCCGGAGGCCATGCTAACCACAGCTTTTTCTGGAAAAATCTCAAAACTGGCACTACCTTGTCCGGCGATCTGAAAGCCGCCATCGAGCGCAATTTTGGCAGCGTTGAGCAATTCAAAGAAGAGTTCGAGAAAACGGCAGCCACCCGTTTCGGTTCAGGCTGGGCTTGGCTGGTACTGCAAGGCGACAAACTGGTCGTTGTATCTACCGCCAACCAGGACAGCCCGCTGATGGGCGAAGCCGCAACGGGCACTTCAGGCTTTCCAATCATTGTCCTGGACGTGTGGGAACACGCTTACTACCTGAAATATAAAAACAAACGGCCTGACTACATCAAAGCCTTCTGGAACGTGGTTAATTGGGACGAAGCTGCTGCACGTTTCGCAGCGAAGAAGTAATTCGCGCTCTTCCTTAGAAGGTCGGGAACCGATTTGAACAGCGCTTGCGCTGGGCCGCAGGTTGAACCTCAGGGATGAGGTGTATTAATCCCCAGGCGCTAACACCCGTCAGTGACTGGGGTGAGCGAGAAAAACTCACACACAAGCAACTGGAAGTATCACGGGTATATAAGATAGCCGAAGATCACTACAGATAAGAACTTATCCCATTAGGCTAGATTATTTGCCATTTTGCCCCTGGGCAGGGCTCCTAATCCTCACGTACTCCATGTACGCGCCGGTTGTTGCATGCTACCCATGTGCAAACTGGCAGCAACAATGTACTACCCCTACTGCGATAGGCTTTAATTCATTAAATGCCATCGCCGTTTTCAAAGCCGCAGCTGGCATCGTTGAAATACTGATCCATATCCATTGAAGGTATCTCGCTTTCTGGTCGGCCGCCGATGCGCGCTGGCACGCCAGCGGCAGTGGTATGCGGTGGCACAGCCTGTAGCACCACAGAGCCTGCACCGATTTTTGCACCTTTACCCACTTCGATATTGCCAAGAATTTTAGCTCCAGCACCGATCATCACGCCCTCGCGGATTTTAGGGTGACGATCGCCACTGGTTTTGCCAGTACCGCCCAAGGTTACCGACTGCAAGATGGAAACATCATTTTCCACCACTGCGGTTTCACCGATCACGATACCGGTAGCATGATCGATCATGATGCCACAACCGATGGTAGCCGCTGGATGAATATCGACGCCGAAAGCGACCGAGATCTGATTTTGCATATAGATGGCCAACGCCTGCCGGCCCTGTAACCACAGCCAATGGCCGATGCGGTATGCTTGCAGTGCATGGAAGCCTTTCAGGTACAGTAGTGGCGTAGAGAATTTATCCACTGCCGGGTCGCGTAGGCGTACAGCCAGAATATCGCGCGCCGCCGAGACGATCATCTGCTGATCGGCCAGGTAGGCGTCTTCCACCACTTCACGCACCGCGATGGCGGGCATGATCGAATTAGCCAGCTTGTTGGCAAGAATATAGCTGAGTGCATTGCCCAGGTTTTCATGTTTGAGCAATGTCGCATGGAAAAAGCTAGCCAGCATCGGTTCAAAGTCAGCCAGCGCTCTCGCTTCTGATTTGATATTATTCCAGACTTGTTCTAACTCTTCAGGCGACATCACATTCCTCTCTGCCTTACCCAACAGGCCGTCTCACCGCAAGTGCGGTCGCGGCCCCGCTCTTCATTGCCAGAGCCAGTATGCTGCTCCAGCATAGTGTTTTAGGTTACGCGCTACGCTTTTCGCCTTTTCTAGTACGCCCCAACAGGCTTGATGCCGCTTCGCTGGCATTTTTGTTGCAGTACAATACTTGGTAAATCTGTTCGGTGATCGGCATTTCCACACCGTGACGTTGCGCCAGTGTCAATACCTCTTTGGTATTCAAATAACCTTCGACCACTTGGCCGATGCTGTCCTGTGCTGCCTGCACACCTTTACCTTGCCCCAGCATAATCCCGAAGCGGCGGTTGCGTGATTGGTTATCTGTGCAAGTTAACACCAGATCGCCCAGCCCCGCCATGCCCATGAACGTCGAGGGATCGGCACCCAGCGCAGAGCCAAGGCGGCTCATTTCAGCGATGCCACGGGTGATCAAGGCAGTACGAGCGTTGGCACCAAAACCGATGCCGTCGGACATCCCTGCGCCGATGGCGATCACATTCTTCACTGCGCCACCCAACTGTACGCCGATAAAATCGGGGTTGCTGTATACGCGAAAGCTTTTGCCACAGTGCAACAACTGTTGCAGATCGTCGGCAAACTGTGTATCAGTCGCCGCCAGCGCAATCGCCGTCGGCATCCCGGCTGCCAGCTCTTTGGCGAACGTTGGCCCGGAGATGACTGCCAGCGGGATGTCGGCACCCAGCGCTTCACGCGCCACGTCTTGCAGCAACCGACCTGTTTCCGCTTCCAACCCTTTGGTCGCCCATACGATGCGCGCATCTGGGCGCAGATGCGGTTTCAATTGGCGCAGCACATCACCGAATACATGGCTTGGCACCACCACTAGCACATCACGGCTCATCGCCAGCGCACGCGGCAAATCGGCTTCGAGTAATAATGAATCAGGGAAGGGTACGTCGGGCAGGAAGGTCTGGTTGCAACGGTGTTGCTGCAATTTTTGAATATGCGCGGGATTATGTCCCCACAGCACCACGGGGTGGCCATTACGCGCCAGCGTAATGGCTAGTGCGGTGCCGTAAGAGCCGGCACCAATTACGGCCATTGAAGCATGGATGATGTTCATCAGGCATCCTGATGGGGTGCGGCACCTTCGCCTTCCGCCTGCTGTTGCAGATAGTTCATGAACAGTGCGTCAAAATTGACTGGTGCCAGATTTATCTGCGGGAACGTGCCACGGGAAACCAGGCTAGTGATGCACTCACGTGCATACGGGAACAGAATATTTGGGCAGTATGCCCCCAGGCAATGCGCCAGTTGAGTGCCTTCGATGCCTGCTATGGAGAAGATGCCTGCCTGTTGTACTTCACACAGGAAAGCGGTTTCTTCGCCTACAGACGCAGTCACGGTTACGCGCAGTACCACTTCATACACATCGTCAGCCAGTTGGCTGGAAGCGGTGTCTAGATCAAGTTTAACTTCCGGCTGCCATTCCTGTTGGAAAACTTGCGGCGCTTTCGGCGCTTCAAAGGAGATATCTTTGGTGTAAATGCGTTGGATCTGGAAAGCCATCTCTGTGCTGTTTTGTTCTGACATGTGTGTAATACCTTTGGTTAAACGTCCTTATTGATACTCAGAAAATGGCCACGCCCGCTTAAAGCAACGGATCAAGACCACCATGAGCATCAAGTTCATATAAATCATCGCAGCCGCCAATGTGGCGGCGATTGATGAAAATTTGCGGCACGGTGGTGCGCCCACTGCGCTTAATCATCACTTCACGTTTTGCGTTATCGCCATCAATGGCGATCTCGTTAAACGTCAACCCTTTGCTGTTCAGCAGCGCCTTGGCGCGATGGCAGAACGGGCAGGTTGCCTTGGTGTAGATATCAATGTCAGCCATAGATTGCTTCCTTGACTAGGTTAAACCATCATTTCCCGCGAACCAGGGGCAGGTTTTCACCGCTCCAGCCGGCAATGCCTTCTTTCAACATCACAACATTGTCAAAACCGGACTTATTAAGGTTTTCTGCAGGTTCGCGTGAAGCCGTGCCGTTAGCACAAGCCACAATGATCGGCTGCGCTTTGTGCTTTTCCAGATCGCCCAGGTTACCGCTTTTGATTTCACTGGCCGTTAAGTTGATGGCATTGGCCAGGTGACCCTTATGGAAGTCATCGCGGCTGCGAGTATCGACCACAACGGCGTCTTCTTTGTTAATCAGGCGCGTAGCTTCACCACGAGAGACCTCTTTAACTTTGGAAAAACGACTGTTGAAGGTTATAACGATCACCGCAACCAGCAGAGCGATCCAAGCCAAACTCAGTATGGGATGCTTGCTAACGAATGGCATAATTTCTTGCAGCATGGGGGATAATAACTCCCGTCAGTTATAGGAAGAAATAAGTCAAGGTTCCAGAGTATACCTGCCGAGTGCAGCAAATACAGCCAATAAGCAAACGCTGATGCAGAAACAGCGGGCTACACTGAGAAATTCTCATCGTCAGAATATAAAAGACCGCGCCGCTCACCGCAACTTTGATATAACCAAGGTGGGGTGATGACCATGAATGCCGCAGTGGAATGGGTAAGGAAATCCCGTGAGAGATGGCTGGTAAGCAGCTATTCATCGTGAAATAATCCTCCTCTATGAAAGAAAGCGCGTTTTTTGCACCATCAAGGGTAATCCAAAGCGTAAACGCAGATAGCCAGCCATTGCCTGAACGCACTACGCCAAGGAGATTGACCAGCCTGTGCGCCAGCGTATTTTGCGTTGGCGTCTTGTTGTGGCCGCTCGCCAGCCATGCTGCTGGAGACAATCAATCTCAGCTCAAAGACATCCAACAAAGCATCTCCGAAAAAGAAAAGGTGGTGAAACAGCAGCTGCAACAGCGCAGATCATTGCAGGATCAACTCAGACAGCAGGAAAAGACCATCGCCCAAGTCAGTCGCCAAATGCGCGATACTCAGGGCGCGCTCAACCAGTTGGGTGAAGATATTTCCGGCCTGAATGCCTCCATCGCCAAGCGGCAAAAACAGCAATCCATTCAGCAAAGTATACTCGCCAAACAGCTCGACGCTGCCTTTCGTCAGGGGCAGCATAGCGTAGAGCAATTGATCCTCAGCGGTGAGGAAAGTCAACGTAGCGAACGTATTCTGGCCTACTTCAGCTATTTGAACGAAGCACGTCTGCAAACCATTGAAGAACTGAAACAAACTCGTAACGAACTGGCGGAGCAAAAGACTACTCTGCTGGCTAAACAAAACCAGCAGAAAACGTTACTGGGCGAACAGCAGATGCAGCAACAAAAGCTGGAGTTGGCGCGCAGCACCCGTAGGAAAACGCTAACAGCACTAGAAGCTTCGTTGGAGAAAGATCAGCAGCGGCTGGTAGAACTGCGCCAAAACGAAATCCGCCTGCGCGATAAGATCGTCCGTGCCGAACGTGAAGACCGCCTCCGCGCCGAACGTGAAGCGCGTGAAGCCGCCAAAGTGCATGCTAAAGAACAGCAGGCAAAGAAAACCGGCACGCCTTATCAGCCAAGCGAGGCCGATCGTTCGCTGATGGCGCGTACTGGTGGCCTTGGCCGCCCGGCGGGTCAGGCGATATGGCCGGTACGGGGTTCGACCCTGCACAGCTTTGGCGAACCACTACATGGCGAGTTGCGCTGGAAAGGTATGGTGATCGAAGCAAGAGAAGGCAGTGAAGTAAAAGCCATCGCCGATGGTCGCGTGTTGCTGGCCGACTGGCTACAGGGCTATGGCCTGGTGGTGGTGATCGAGCACGGGAAAGGCGACATGAGCCTGTATGGCTATAACCAGAGCACACTGATTAACGTCGGCACGCAGGTGCGTGCTGGTCAGCCAATTGCACTGGTAGGCACCAGCGGTGGCCAAGGTACGCCTTCGCTCTATTTTGAAATTCGTCGCCAAGGTCAGGTGGTTAACCCACTGCCGTGGTTGGGAAGATAGATTTGCGCGATTTAAAAATCCTTACTGCCGTATTGATTGGCTGCTTGGTGCAGGTTTACGCCGTACAAGCTGGGAAACTGTCTATCGTTATTGATGATGTGGGCTATCACCCACACGAGGAAAACGCGGTGTTACAGATGCCGGAGGCGGTCTCGGTCGCCGTGTTGCCTAATGCACCTTATGCCCGCCTGATGGCCACCCGCGCCCATAGCCAGAACCGTGAAGTGTTGATCCACATGCCGATGGCCCCGTTCAGCAAGCAGCCGCTTGAACAGGATACGCTGCAACCTGACATGAGCAGCGAAAACATGCAACGCATCATCCGCAATGCGGTGAATAACGTACCCTACGCGGTGGGAATGAATAACCACATGGGCAGTGCCATGACCTCAAGCCTGCCAGGCATGCAGAAAGTCATGCAGGCACTCACAAGCTACCGGCTCTATTTCCTCGACAGTCTGACTATTAGCAACAGCCAGGCTACTCGTGCCGCGATAGGCACCGGCGTGAAGGTGATCAAACGCAAGGTGTTTCTCGACGATACCGCCAACGAGGCCGATATCCGCCACCAGTTCAACCGTGCGGTCGCGCTGGCGCGGCGCAACGGTTCTGCCATCGCCATCGGCCACCCACGCCCGGCAACGGTGAAAGTGCTCCAGCAGATGCTCCCCGTGTTGCCAGCCGACATCGTGCTGGTCAAGCCAAGCTCACTGCTAAACGAACCGCAGGGTAGCAGCTACGTTCCTCCACTGCCAGTCAAGGCGCAGAAGGACGGGTTCACCGGTAGTGTCAAGCAGTGCAAGGGTCAGTGTGGCTACTATGTTGGGCGTAATCGGTGATAGCTTGGCGGCTTCGCCACCCGCAGAATTTATCAAACGCCTGTGGCATCGTTGGACAAATGCGGGGCAGGATGAACCCAAAGCGTAAAAAAGCCAAAATTTCCAGCCTTGCAGCGTGTTGATAACCCGTAAGAGATGTCTTTCCAGGGGTTGTTTTTTTGAATAACCAATAGAAGATGGCAAACTTTTGGCGTCATCAGCATTGCGGGATTATTCGAAGCCCTTCCGCTGTTTGCAGCGGTATGAAATGCTATTATGGGCGGCAATGATTAAACGTGGGGCTCTGTGCCTCACCAGGAATATTAATAGAGGCTACCCAATGATTATCGTCACTGGCGGTGCTGGCATGATTGGCAGCAATATCGTTAAGGCACTGAATGGCAAAGGATACCGCGATATTTTGGTGGTGGATAACCTGAAAGACGGCACCAAATTTGTCAACCTGGTCGATCTTGATATCGCCGACTATATCGATAAAGAAGATTTTATCGCTAGCATCGTGGCGGGTGACGATCTGGGTGATATTAAGGCAATATTCCACCAAGGTGCCTGCTCCTCTACCACCGAATGGGATGGCAAGTACATGATGGATAATAACTATCAGTACTCCAAAGATATTCTGCACTACTGCCTGGATCGCGAGATCCCATTCCTATACGCCTCCTCTGCTGCCACCTATGGTGCCTGTGAAACGTTTATCGAAGAGCGTCAATATGAAGAGCCGTTGAACGTTTACGGCTACTCCAAGTTTCTGTTTGATCAGTACGTACGTAAAATCCTGCCTAAGGCGGACTCGCCGATCTGCGGCTTCCGTTATTTCAACGTCTACGGCCCGCGCGAAGGCCACAAAGGCAGTATGGCGAGCGTTGCTTTTCATCTGAATAGCCAGATTAACTGTGGCGAAAACCCAAAACTGTTCGCTGGTAGTGAAAATTTCAAGCGTGACTTTATCTATGTTGGCGATGTGGCAGCGGTCAACCTGTGGTTCTGGGAAAACGGCAAGTCAGGCATCTTTAACTGCGGCACTGGGCAAGCGGAGAGCTTCCAAGCGGTCGCCGATGCGGTGATAGATTTTCACCAAAAAGACAAGGTGGAATCCATTGAGTTCCCGCAAAAGCTGAAGGGCCGCTATCAGGCATACACCCAGGCCGATCTCACCAAGCTGCGCGCCGCTGGCTATGATGCGCCGTTCAAAACGGTCGCTAAAGGGGTGAAAGAGTACATGGCTTGGTTGAACCGTACCGTTATACGCTGAAGGAATATGAAAATACTGGTTATCGGCCCGTCATGGGTTGGCGACATGATGATGTCGCAGAGTCTCTATCGTACCCTGAAGGCCGAATATCCGTCTGCGGAAATCGATGTTATGGCGGCAGCCTGGTGTCGCCCATTGCTGACGCGTATGCCGGAAGTTCATCAGGCGCTACCGATGCCGCTGGGTCACGGTACTTTGGCCATCGGCGAACGTTGGCGTCTCGGCCATGCCCTACGCGCAAACCAGTATGATCATGCTTATGTGTTGCCCAATTCGTTCAAATCCGCGTTGGTGCCGTTTTTCGCCAATGTGCCACAGCGTACCGGTTGGCGCGGTGAAATACGTTACGGTCTGCTGAATGATATCCGCGTGCTTGATAAAGCCGCCTTCCCGTTGATGGTGCAGCGCTATGTGGCGTTGGCTTATGACAAAGGGCGCATTCATTGCGCTGACGATCTGCCTCAACCACTGTTGTGGCCGCAGCTACAGGTCAGCGAAGAAGAGATCGCCAAGACCACTACTGCGTTCAATTTGACCGATCATCGGCCGATGATCGGCTTTTGCCCAGGGGCAGAGTTTGGCCCGGCAAAACGTTGGCCGCACTATCACTATGCCACATTGGCACAGAGGTTGATCGAGCAGGGCTATCAAATTGCGCTGTTCGGCTCGGCAAAAGACTACGCAGCCGGCGAGCAAATCCGCACGGCATTGCAGGCAAATGCCCGCGATTGTTGCATCAATCTGGCCGGGAAAACCCAGTTGGAGCAGGCAGTGATCTTGATCGCCTCCTGCCAGGCGATAGTCAGCAACGATTCCGGTTTGATGCACATTACCGCTGCATTGAATAAACCACTGATAGCCCTATACGGTCCGAGCAGCCCAGACTTTACGCCACCGTTATCCGATAAGGCTAAGGTGATCCGTTTAATCAGCGGCTACCACAAGGTGCGTAAAGGCGATGCCGATCAGGGGTATCACCAAAGCCTGATCGATATTCAGCCACAGCAGGTGTTGGAAGCGCTGACGCCGTTACTTGCTGCCAGCGAGGAATAACCATGCAGGTGTTGATTGTTAAAACTTCCTCGATGGGGGACATACTCCACACGCTTCCCGCACTGAGCGATGCCATGCAAGCCATTCCGGGCATCCGTTTCGACTGGGTGGTGGAGGAAGGCTTCCGTCAAATCCCCACCTGGCATCCGGCTGTCGATCGCGTGATCCCAGTGGCTATCCGCCGTTGGCGTAAAAACTGGTTTGGTCGCGCAACGCGCCAGCAGCGCGGCGATTTCAAACGCACGGTGCAGCAACGCAGCTATGACGTGGTGATCGATGCACAGGGGCTGATTAAAAGCGCGGCGTTGATCACTAGCCTTGCTAAAGGTTGTAAACATGGCCAGGGCTGCAAGAGTGCACGCGAACCCTTCGCCAGTTGGTTCTATAATCATCGGCATGAGATTAGCAAGCAGCAGCACGCGGTAGAACGCACACGCCAACTGTTTGCCAAAAGCCTGGGTTACGACCAGCCGGGCAGCTACGGCGATTACGCCATCGCTGGGCGATTTCTCAGCCAGCCGCCAGCCGATGCCGGTCAGTATCTGGTGTTTCTGCATGCAACCACGCGAGACGATAAACACTGGCCGGAACAAAACTGGCGCGAGCTGATTAAGCTGGCGGCAAACAGCGGGCTGAGGATCAAACTGCCGTGGGGCGCGGAGCATGAGCGCCTACGCGCACTGCGGCTGGCAGAAGGTTTTGCGCATGTCGAGGTGCTGCCACAGCTCAGCCTGCAACAGGTGGCCGAGGTATTGGCTGGTGCTAAAAGCGTGGTCTCAGTAGATACCGGGCTGAGCCACCTTGCCGCCGCGCTTAATAAGTCGAATATCACGCTGTTTGGCCCGACAGATCCTGGGCTAATCGGCGGTTATGGGCAGAATCAGTACGCCTGCCTGCCGCTGGCAGGTAACAAAATGGCGGATATCAGCGCACAACAGGTTTATGGCCTACTACAGCAACAGTAAGCATTGTAAGCTTATTTTCTTGACTTGGAATATTAATGATGGTGTATCGGAAGATACTCAGCATTGTCCTGACGGCGCATAATTGCGAAGCCTATCTAGACAAGACACTGGCCACTTTGCTCAGCTCGCTTGCCGGCCTGAACGAAGGCTATGAAATAATTCTGATTAGCGACGCTTCTGTCGATCGCACGGCGGAAATATTGCAGCAATTTGCCGAGCGTCATGCACACCACACACGTCTATTTCAGGTCGATTTTCGTAATATCGGTAAGGTCAGGAACTTTGGCGTCCAGCAATGTTCAGGCGACTATGTCACCATGGTAGATGGCGATGATTGGCTTTTAGCCGGCGCTCTGTGCGATGTCGTGCAGTTTTTGGCAGCTTCACAACCGGAATTGCTGCTTACCAGACTCAACGAAGAGCATGGCGACAGCGATCTGGATATCTCATGGACGGGCCTGCAACCGCAGCCGTTGTCACAGCCGCAGGCGATAAAAAAGCTCCTGATCCATAAGGACATGCAGGCTCATTTCATCGGTCAGTTCGTTAATCGGGAACTGCTGCTGGCACATCCTTTTCCGCCATTCCACTGTTATGAGGACGCCTATCTTTTCCCGACAATATTGAGCCATTGTCAGCACATCGTCTTTTCTCGCAGCAGCCCCTATCTCTATTTCAAACATGGCAACAGCCTCTCGAGCCGAGTTGATAGCGAGAAAGTAGAACTGCTGGTCGAGGCGACGGAAGAGATGGAACGCGTGTTTGGTTATCAATATGCCAATCTTATCGCCTGCCATTGGATCAATATATTCCAGCGCTATGGCCGAAACATGGACAACACGCCCAGCCGTCAAAAGGTAATCAAAAGAATCAAAGAAATAAGTTCGATTTCTTTTTTGCTGGATCCCGCTATTCGCCTGAGTTTCAAGAAAAAATATCTCAAGATAAAAAATGGAAAATAACCTGAACAGCAATCTGCCCCAACAATTACAGAGCATTAGGGGGGCGATTAAAGAAACCCTATATCAGGGTAGTGATAACCAGCATGAGCAGCAACATTATCACGTTGCATTTGGCGTGGACGGTAATTTTATCCGTCATGCCTGCATCACCATCCGCTCGTTGATCGACCATATCGATGAGGGCCAGGTTCATTTCCATTTGATAACCTCTGAAGAGGTATCTAACATGGCTGACGGTTTACGTGCCCTCATCGCCGGGACCGTACACAGCATTCATGTTCATCAGCTTCCCGAGCAGCTCTTCGCCAAGCTGCCTTCGACTGAACTCTTCAGTAAAGCGATTTATTATCGCCTACTGGCCCCTTATCTGCTCGAGCGTGAAGCGACCCTACTGTATCTGGACGCCGATATTGTTTGTTTGAACGCCTTCACTGATTTTTACAACAGCAGATCGGCATATACAGATATTGCCCTGGTTGTCAGCGAAGGGGAACATTTGGCACCAACGCTGGCTGCAAATATCGGTTTGCAAGGCTCTAACTATTTCAATTCAGGCATGCTGCTGATTAACGTGCAACGGTGGTTGCAAGAAAATATCAGCGATAAGACAATTTCGATATTAGAATCGCAAGGTCATAAATTTAAATATATGGATCAGGATGCCCTGAATATCATCCTTGAGGGCAAGGTCAGGTTTGTTGAAAAAAAATACAACTCTATATTTATGCTTGGCCACCAAGAAGCCGACTATAAAGTCCTGCCATCCGTTGACACCGTATTTTTGCACTATGCCGGTGCAGATAAGCCGTGGCAAAAATGGAACAAGCAGGCAGGCACCCAGTTTTATACGAATATTTATCTTAATTCTCCATGGTCATCCCATCATTTTGATATCCCTAAAAATGATGGACAGGCAAAGAAGATGTATAAGTTAATGTTCCGTGAGAAAAAATACCTGTCCAGTCTGCACTGGTATTTGTCCTATTTCAAATTTCGCTATGGTAAGTGAGGAAGCAACGTGCTGAAAGAAACACGTAACAACGCCATTATTTTTAATCTTTGCTTTTTTGCATTGGCTTGCTCGGTCTCTCTCGATTTACTGGTAAAAGGTTACCCGGAGAAGATTTTTTATCTGGTCAGTTATGTTGCCGTTACTTATATCATACTCAACACATATAAAAACCCAAAAATATTGGTTTCCGATAAGCCACTAATGTTACTTTGCATTTCACTGATATTTTTTTCAGCGAGTAAATTAATTCGTGCTGAGTTATTCAAAAATACAGATTTCATCGACATTAGAGATAACTACCATACCGTAGGTAAACGCTTTCTGCTCACCGCCTTCGTACTGTTTTATTTTAATCAATGTCGCAGGATGCTCAACAAAAACGTACTAAAAGTAAGCATCGCAGCCCTTTTTATTGGTCTCATCATGGCGCTGTGGTTGGGTTACCTTTCCCGTACCGAGTTGGAGCCGAGAGTCAAATGGACCACTGACGCCGCCACCACAGGTGCCTATTTGGCCGTATTTATCTCCATGATCTCCATCATCCTGATCCGTAAATGTTTTCAGTCGTCTGTACTATCTTTACTGATGTTCCTCGGCACTTTCTTGGCCAGTATGATAATGGTGCTGTTGACAGAAACCCGGGCCGCGATATTTCTTACTCCAGTACTGTATCTGGCCTTTTTCCTAGGTGTTTATTCCCGGATCATCATATAGACCCTCGTCGCACAGCCCTGTTCATGGCAAGATGGCTACTGAGGGATATAGCTGAGGGCAAAATATCATGATGATTAGGCTCCATAGTCAAGCAACTACAACACCTAAAATCAGAGCTGTTCTTCAGGCAAGCAACGAGCCTGCATCTACTTTGGCTAAGCGTTATGGCATTTCTGAACTGACCGTTTCTAAATGGAAAAAACGAGATGGTGTTGAAGATCACAGCCATATTCCCCGTCGT
>WHPZ01559905.1:0-10719 GCA_016617965.1 Macrosiphum rosae | reverse complement strand
CAGGTAATATGCACGTTGCCAAGTAAACTGAACATTTTTAGAAAAAAACTCAAAAACCTGCTCAATTTGGATCTTACACGTTTCACGCTTTATTGACTCGATATTTTATACGTTTAATTCAGTTAAAACAAATATAACGTTAAAATCAATCAACCTCTATCTGTATATATCACACCAGACATAGGTATAGTCGTATAGAACATAATAATATATTATTCCCACCAGACGCTTTTCCGCCACACCGTGAATCCAATATTATTATGACCAAGACACGAGAGACTTAATTTTTGTTCGTATACAATTATTTGTTGTTTACCTCCTAGTTACTATTACTATCATCTAGCTCTATTCGTATACGGTTTTAAAACAATATTATATTTATGTAAGAGTACCAATTTATATTCATGATAAGCCCCGTAGATATATGTGTAGTTGACTTAATCTGATAACGACGCGGGTTGTCGAGCTTAATAAGCTGAACTTTTAAAACACGTAAGTATATCATATTAAATTATTATTTTCAAGCGATCAATAAAAATACAAAAGCAACAACATAAAACTACATAAAATTATAATTATAATATACTATACATATAGCCTACGCGTAGAAATAATCGTAACAATTTTAATGTTTTACGACAACAGTATTTGAATAGTTCACTGTGCTCACTCTTCATACGATATAATAATAATAGTATAAATTATATGTATATTAATGGGTTAAGAAATATGGAAATAATTTTGCTTTATCTATAGGTGGGCAAATCAGTGGTACTGTTTTCGTCTCACGTAATAATATTATTTACGTGACTTAAATAATATGATGTTGATGATAAAAACGTATTATATTTTTCTTTTCGGTAATTTGAAAATTATAAATTGTAATAAAATGTTTAACACCTCAATATAACATCTAATATATTTTTCTGTGTTGTATAAAAACATAACCATGTATAATAAGTAAAATTTGTTTTACTTTATTGATATTAAAATGCATGTGAAGAAGTTTATACCACTGTGCTGATCACAAATTAATCATCTATTACATGTATAAATATATTTAGTAAGTACTTAGGAATCGACTATTTTCAACCATAAATAAGTATTACAAAGCATATATAATACAAATAAATAAATAGAGCCAATTCTCTTCAGTCGTTTTGATTGTCGGTAATGAGTATACGTGGTAAACCGTGGTAAACAAAATAGGTTAAGGACATCTCAAAGTTTTATTACTTATTTTTGAATCTTGGACAAGGTGAAAAAATTATTGATTTTAGTTTTTTAGTGAAGAGAACTTTTTTGCACTTCAACTTATATTAATTTTCTATCTTTAGAAACTATTATACTAAATTGTTTTTATTTTGTTTTATTTTTATTTATTTACGTTATTATAAAATGTATGTGACAATTTGAAATACACTCGATGGAAATAATTATCTGATATTCAAATATTAAATATTTTTTTATAAATATTATTTAAAATTTAATTATATAGATAATATTGGTAGGTACAGTGAAACCTCCCCTAACGAACACCTCTAAATAGCGGTAGTTGTTTCAGGAACAAACTACAAACTTAACCCTTTGAATAGCGGTTACCCCCGAATAGCTGACAAAATTTCAGTCACCGTGGGTATCCGATATTAAGAAGTTTCAATACACTAAAGTAAATTGAAATCTCAAGAATCAGAAGACGGTGGAACACAATAATCTTCGATACTTTGATACTGAAAATTCTAAGTATATGAAATACAGAATAGTATTGAGGAACAATAAAATATATTTTCGTTGTGAAGGAAATTTCAAGGAAATTAAATTTTTCTTCATGTTACTTATGAAGTACCTACCTAGCTATATACTTTCAATACTTATCGAAATTCAAGTGAAATTTTAGTACACTACTTCGATTTGACAACTTATTTATATCATGCCACACTGCATAAACTGCCTTATATAGTAAAACAAACTATAAGGATTATTTTTTTTTATTAATCACAAATATTTTATAAATAGGTACTATATTAGATCAGGATTATACTATTATAGTGTGTCGAAGGTGAGTAAGTAAGTAACTTTAAAGATTAGAAATCGAACACAGGGTATAGTAGAAGTACTATTATTTTTCGAAATTTTCAAATATTTGTTTTTAGTTGCGAAAGGCAGCAAATTAAAACTCAGTAAATACGAACAAATGAACAATCTATCGTTTTTAGTATAATCTTGACAACTTTTTAGTAATAGTTGATAGTAAACCCCTTAATCCTCTTTGAGTTTAAAAATAAATTATTTATAATTATTTATTACTAATATATAGTGCTACAATTTAAACACACTCGCTCATGTGACCAACTAGTTTCCTGCATCACTTTTCTCAATTAAGAAAAATGCTGTTCTAAATGAATAATTAAAATTATATTTAGTATATATCATAATATTAATATATAATATAATTATTATGATAAAATTAGCTTAAACTTCAGAAATAGCCTATGACAAGCATTGGCTGAGCTATAAATTATAATAATTACTCATTAATCATAACTATATAGTATATTATTTAACTATACATTTGTATTAGAAGTATTTTTTAATAAATATTAAATATCACAGGTTATCGATAACATAAATATGAATTATAAGTTACTAGGTGGTATAATACATGATATACTACATCAATGGATAACCAACAGTGGATATTGGGGCATGACAGTCCGACCATGGGCGGTGTTGTTATCATTATTTTGTAATGATTTTTTTTTAATCTAATTATACTAATGAAATACCTAATGAATGTTCAAGTCCGTGTATAAGTATTTGTAAATTATAATTAACTTCATTAATGACGCATCCCTAAATAACATTCTAGTTGTATAATATATGGAGACACGGAGTGTTTATCAATGAAATATAACATTTATAATTTACGTAAAATATTATATCATATTATACGCAATTCAGTTTGATGATATTCAATAAATGACGTAATTAAATGTGCTTTTTTTTTTTATTTAAAAGGGTTCTATTATCATCATACTAAAAATATAACAATATTTGTTATATTTTATCGATATTTTGAAAACGTTCACGTGCGTGTAGTATAATTTTAGTTCAAAAGCGGAACAAGGTATTTTTTTAAAGTTTTTCAATGGTGTACTCTTTTTTCATACGCTCAAAAAATATCATGCAACGTCTTAATGGTTTAGGAATCGAACACATGTTTTATATATACTAAATTAAATTGGTAATTGTTTCTTAATTGTTCATTTATTTTCTAGATATCTACAATAGAGTGACGATAAAAATTGAGTTAACTTTGCGCAAGATAAACCGAGATCCTGAGAGAACTATTTTCAGCATTTAAAGATTTATCGTTTCTATCAAATTTAAAGACACACCCACCCAGTCACCAGCTCGTTCAACCGCATTACATAATTATGACCGTTGCAGTAGTTGTAATTATATACCATACTACCATTATGAAAATTTAACACGTAAGTAATATATCAACGCTGACGAATGCGAAGGATGGCAATAATTACTATAATGTATTATTATGTTGATATCAGGGACTGGAACCGTACTGAAATTGACCTGTTTTGAACCGAAACCTTTTGAAAATCTTGGGACCGAAACCCTTAAGTACATTTTTTTAGGAACCGAAACCTATATATTTTGATGTAAAGGTTATTTTGGTTTTTTTCGGTTCCAAAATCCAATAGATATTTGATCTATAGTTGTAGGTATAATATAATTTATAAATTTATATTATAAAGTTCGTTATCACTACTTTTTAGTAATAACATATTATAATTATAAAATCATAGAACTATAAAAGTTTATCAATACTAAGAATTAAGAATATTATAATGTGTTCAACAGAATATTATCATAAAACAAATTCCAAATATCCAAATTCTAATTTCCATGTAATATATAACAAGCACTGTACCTACCTGCGTTCAATTATTATTGAATCGCAAATCGCAATTCGCAATAACTGATGTAGAATTTCTAAAAATAATAACAATTTGTACGTTTATCGTCTATTAGTTTAAAATTTAAATAGTATTAACTAATAAAATAGGTAGGTATAAACGTATTATAGTAGACTGTAGATACCTACCTAATTATGTTTTAAATATATTATAATTTAAGTTTTGCTAGTCATACACAATACACGTATTATGCGCTAGTAATGTTTTTTTAAAATCTTACAATGTTTATTATTCAATGGTGCCTATAGTGAAACTTCCATAAACGGTCAGTAAATTATTGAATATAATAGTATATCTTTTATGGTTTTAGTGTTAATGATATTATATTACCTGAACTCTGAAATAGACTACACTTAATTACAATTAATACCTGCCATTAAATAGAGGTTCTTAATATGTTAATTTTTTATACAGTACCTACTTAATTGATAAAAATAAAATAAAAAGCAAAAGTCAAATATAAAGGGTTAAAACCGGTATTTACCGAAACCGAAATCGAAATCGAAATTTGATATTTTTTAAAAGCGAAATCAGAACCGGAACTGAAATTTTGGATTTTTGAGAACCCAAACCCAAACCCAAATCGATAAAATCATAAAGGTTCCAGTCCCTGGTTGATAATTCATATTATACTATACAAACGAGTGAATTAAAGAAATCTCACGGTCTAATTTAAGACTATAATAATATATATTTTTATTACAATAACGGTGCTTCTCACTTTGTAGTCCACCTGCAGTGGTGGTCGATCACAGTAATGCGACATCGGACCTTCGCCATCGTCGTCGTCTTCGTACGAACATATATGAAGTATACACCACGGTCCCGTAAGAAAAAAAAAACGATAGTAATATTGTGTATCGTGCGTGTGCGCTAGGTAAGTACGATATTTTTTTACCACGGCGAATGATTGATAGATGATTAAAATCACGTTGTACGATGGTTTAGTATAAATGTTCGTACCTACATAATATACATAATATACAGATAAGCGAAAGTCGTGATTGCCTAGCCAAGTCTCGAGCGAAATGTGTGACGCGCGATAAGGATCACCACGGCGGGCTCGTTACCTATTGTAATAATTTTTATATTTTGACACATCCGATTTTGAAACTATTTTATTTTTAATTCCTGTCAGACGTCGCGGTCGAGATCGCTTGACAGTCCTATCACGTTCCCGCGAGGAACGTCGATGACGACCGTCGACGGTGTGTGCGCGTGTCTTTAATAATATTATATGTAGGTACCAATAAGTTACCCACAAAGCGATATTATGAAAACATGCAGATGAGGTTGTTTATCTTTGGGACTCGATTTTCAGTGCAGCCGATTAAGACACAACGATTACGAAATGTAAATTTTTGTATATCTTTCGATATCGGCTAACGATGATATTTTATTTCCACGGCGCGTTTCCGTCCTCGCGACACCCGGCGACGACGCGTGCGATTTCGACCGAGTCACGTTGACCACTGCCGCCTTAGCAGCATTCGCCTCTCCGTAACTTCCCCGGCGGCCGAACGGCGCACTTGTTGAACGCCGCCTGCAGTTTAGTAAGTTCTTCGCGACCGCGTGTGTTACAATGCGTACTACTCGAAAATAATGATAACATATTATAATATAATACATTATCATTATTGTTACCACGGCAAAACCATAACCATGGTCAGCAGACGATTCCCGAAAGCGGACAGCCTTCCGCGAACATGTTAACATAAACACACGCAAGTCAGATTTAGAGTAAATATTACAAACCCTAAGCCCACCGCCAAATCGGACATGTTTAACTACTTTAAAGTTATGGCAGTTCTCTCGATCTATCGAAATTACTTTGGATAAAATTTATGATTATTAAACATATGCATTATGGTACTATTTCTTTTACTCAACGTATTATATTATTCATGGTATATATCGTACTGTTGAGTTATTCGATGTAGTTATAATACAGTCGAGTCGCGATAACTCAAACCGATCGCTTGGTTATAAATCGAAAGAAATGAAGTTTAAACGAGAACAAAGTAATCAATTATATCAAAACAATTTCGATAAATTTGATGATAGATTTTAAATTTAAAAATATTTGAAAAATAAGATAGAAACAAAGCACCAGCGCAAAAGATATGATAACATTATTGCCAGTCATATAGCCGAGGGCATTAATTGTTGTGGTCCGTTGGACGTCTTCTATCGGGAGGTTTCACCGTGTTGTGGTCTTATCGAACAAAATGTCATAGCGGCGACACCGTGTCCCTTCAGAGTTTCAGACGCAAAAGTGCATTCGCCAAAAGTCATTCGATGACCTTTCGACGTTCGCGTATTAATATAATTACTATCATAACAACGATATCACGCATCCGCGGGTCGAGCTGTGTTTGTTTGTTTGTTTTATCAAAACAACGAAATGTAGGTTTATTTTACTTTAGTCGTATTATTGTATTTTAGAGGGCGAACTATATACAATATAATAATATAATAATATACCGATATAAGTAAGTATATTTACACAAGACGCCTCTATAGTAAAATATAACTATATCTTAACGATATATTTTTGTGTTCGTCTAAAACTGCATAGGAATCGTTTTCAAAACATAATATTATTATTATATGCCACCGTCAAAAAATCCATAAGCGCATTTATTTCCCACGGGTGTAAGAATCTATGTACCTATATAATATTGAATATGAGCTCAACGACATTTAAATTTTTGATTGCTGAAATAATTATTAGTTTTCTACCTTGAAGCAAACAAACAACAGCAACATTATATTCATAATATTATATATTAAAAATATTATATTTACATAGCTTTAAAAAGGGCAAATATCGTCGTAAAATTTGAATTCATCCTCAAATATGCGCCGTCTATAAAATACTTATCAGTTTACTCCATACATCACATATTGTTTTATTCAATCGACAATAAAGTTTGATCAATCTTTAACTATATTATGTGCTTAAAAAGTAGTATATTATATATAATATCTATGGTTATTAGTTATTATAATTGAGTTGATAAATACTTAGTAGATGATTAAGTAAGTTTTGATCTAAGTTACATTATGTATTTATGAGTAAAAGTAGTGGGTTGAAACTTTTACATATAAGTATTATTATATTTTACCAAACATAATGGTATTTTAAAAATATTCCGGTAGATTCATATTAAGCTATTTCTTTTATTTTATACCGCAAACCTAGCTACCGTTCCATGGAAAGTCGGTATTGACTCAAAAATTTATAATAGTATAATAGTATAATAATGCGACGTTTTCGACAAAAATAGATTAAACTTACCATTTAACTGATAGTAAAATAAATTACTGTAATGGCAGTACAAAATATATATTATAATATAAACAAGTTAAGAAAGCTCGCTCTACGAGAGTGCTAAATTCTCGATTTCAAACGTATTTAGTATAACTCCATATAAGATATACAAATATCTTCATCTATCGTATCTATGATCTATCAACAATCTTAAATATCTACTATTGTACTGGTAACTACCAGATGGACAGACACAACGGGAATATAAAGAGTTCTAACAATTTAAACTTATGTTAAGAAACCTAATATACCTACTTAGTATAGTTTAGGCTGACAGACTGTTTCCGCTTAGAATCGTTTTCCATTTACAATGATTTATCATTGAATTCAAATTTAACACATCCATTAAAGTTACCTACTCAATGACGAGGTACACTCAACAGCAAGCGGAACGCCTAATCGTCCACTTTTAGATTCTGAGCGGATCGATAAATGTATTGATTTTATAATGATGTGTTACAAAATTACAAATTTTAAAGTAGTTTCAATCAAATTAGAAAAATATTGAAAAATACGAGAAGGTGTTTCGGGTATTATTATTATTATTATAATAATAAATCGTTTGTAATATTCCGATTTTAGTGGCAAAATCACTTACAAATTTCAATGTATAAACGTACACGACATTATCGGGATTAAAATAAAAATTCATATATATTATTTGAATGGTGACAAATAAAAGCCTTTAGAAAATGTGATAATGCAAGCGGATGAAAATTTAAATATTATTCGAAGGTTACTGGTTAGAATATATAATAATCATTCGATACCAATGTATCATTTTATACAGACTGTACAATTTAATTAAAAACATATTATTATAATTATGCGCACACAATTTTTCAGACATTTTGTTGAAGCTTAAGTGAAACTGTGCAGCAGACATGCAGTCGAATCGTTTGTGAAAAATACTCGTGACAATTATAATCGTGGCACTGTGACATAAAAATAATTACAATATGGTTTTGAAAATGACATAGTAATATAAATGCTTCAATAACGAAAAATATCGAATAGGTACATTATAATATGAAATTATAATTATACTATGTAGGAAAAATCTGTTGAATAACACTTGAAAACACTGTTTAATTATTTGTGTATGCAGACGTACGTTCTAACCAGGCTTCGGTTTCCTCACATGGCGCTGGAAAATCATTCGAACAGTAATGTGCTTGGAAAGCCAATAACCCATGTACACGCTGTGCTGTACTGCAGACTGCACATCGGCACGAAGACACGAACACGTCTTTCACCTAATACACTAATCCAGCGATTTGAAATATTGTGATAATTATTATCGAAAAGTAATCATCGTTTGCACATCAGCGGCCGATTATCGTTTACTCGTATTCTGTTTACTTGCGCCAAATCGTCGTACATTATAATATTTTGTTCATTAACATGTCGAGCGATAGAAGGGTAGGTATAGGTACAAAATAGTTTAATTCACTTTTAATACCAAATGCTGGTAGAAAATTCAATAACACTGTGATAATTCGCATCTAATAAAATATAATATACTTATATACAGGGTGATTTACCAAGCATGCTCACCCCATGTTTTCCTTTGATAATAAATGTTTTAAATTATGATTTTTGGAATTTTTAAATATATCTACTCAAAGACAATTTTTTCAAATTCTTGAATTATTTTGTACTAGGTACTTAAGACCTGTGTACTTTAACCTGTGGCGATACAAACTTTTGTTCTATAAATGAGAACCCCCCTTTTTTACTGTACATTATTTAACTTATAATCAAATAATGCTCTTATGATACCTATATTATCTTATAGGTACAACGGTACAATAGTGTCCATTTGTCAAATTTTAAAATTCGGTCAAAAACACTAGGTATCTACAAAGCTTGATTTGGAAAAAAATTAGAAGGGTCCCCTCAGTGGGTGTTTGATGTAAGAGAGTACCACACATTCAAGATTCCTCATAAGTTGCTGTTGGAGGAAATTAAAAAAAAAAAGTTGAACGTAAATCCACAATTTTTCTGAAGTTAAAATTTTGATAACAGTCATCAAAATCACGAAAATTTTCAAATTATTTCTTGTTAGAAATTTAAAAAAAAGTTTTTAAATATAGGTATCTAAGATTTGAAATCTTTACACAAGATTCCCCTTTAAGCTTTGAATTCAATGTTTATTCAATTATAACAAAATATATGGTACAGTATATATATAATATATTATTATAATCAATACAATTTAAATAAAGGTAAACAATAAAGGTAAACAATAAAGGTAAACAATAAAGATATATAATATGATAATAACAAATCGCTAAATAAAGATACAGACATTGTATATAATACGATGATAAAAATCATTAAATAAAGTTATAAACATGGTATATGATAATATGATAATAACAAATCATTAAATAAAGGTATGAGGTTAACCTAACCTAACATGGTACATAATATGATTATAACAAATCAATGGTATTATAGATGGAACCAAAAATTTAAAATCTGTAATATATAAATCACCCACACAGGACGTATTGAATGGTGATATAACATAATATTATAGTATATCTAGGAGCTTCAAAAAACACAGTGAATACAAAATGTTGTGTTACCATATAGTAGGTTAGGTGCACCAACACATACAAAACAATAATAATAAAACGTATCAGCTATTATGGCCTGAGGCAAGTTAAGTTGGTAGGCTTAATTGTTTTATTATTATTATTTCGTATGCAATTTAGGCTTAATTTTATATTATTATTATTTTCATTAATTATACATTTCGTACCTATTAACATTGAAATAGCTACTATACTGTTATAAGTTGCGATAAGTGTTTATTTCCATAAAGGCATGAACTATCTTGCGATCAATCATTTATGTCGGTCGTGAAGTAAATTATTTAAGATTAAATGACGGGACACCTGATCTTACACTAAGTATCGACGGTGCCAGGGCGAAGAAACGTTTCCAAGCACTAACGTGTAACTATAATACAATATCATGCAAATTATAATATGTCATCGTTGAAAAGATTTCATGAAATGTGTTCGAAACATTGTCGTGGTACAAGGTATGTTAGTGGCCGGTTCCAATGAAACGCAATATGTTCAAAATTTTGTTCATCATATTAATCAGGCATTTAAGTTGTTTATACGCACATGTTTAATAAAGTAGCACCAACTATCATAATAATATAGACTATAGAGTATAGATTTGCCAGGTTATATAATAATAAATTTCTCTAAGGTTTTCAGCTTATACACTAGAAATTAGCACCTGAACATGTGAACTATAAACATTGTCAACTATAATAATGATCGGTATATCAATATTCTCGCACCTATCATGTGATTTTTATTAATTTTGTGTAAAATAAAATATCTGATACACTTCTTAAGTATA
>WHPZ01559898.1:0-12138 GCA_016617965.1 Macrosiphum rosae | reverse complement strand
AAAATTTTTTCTCGCTACACCTGAAAAATATATCTTGGGCGCCACTGTAAGTGTAGATATTGGTATAATATCTAAATTAATGAGCATAATAATATATAGGCATGATAAATGATAACATAATATGTGATATTATAACACCACTTGTACCAAAGAATTGGAGTAGAATACTAGAATAGAAATAATATACAGAGTTAAAACAAGAGTTTAAACAACAGTGTTACCTAATAAGTTGGGGTTCATTTGGTATTAATAAAAGCAATATGAACTTTATATATCGTGGTTTCTATTCCACTACTAAATTATTATTAAATTGGTGTAAAAGTGTATCACTGACCTCGTTTAGTTGCAAACAATGTACCTATATAGTATTATAATCTCTTTGGATCCATGTATGCTGTTGATATCATTCAATTTTTAGTCTACTAAATACTATACAAGGTAAATGTATACTGGGTACCTATATACTGGGCAAGTTTGGTTACCACTTTCACTTTTAAACTTTAAATATTACTTATATTGCTCTTAATTATTTTACTAGTTATTGTTTAGTCATTTACCTACCTTATACAGTTATACCTTATCTAATTTGTTAAGAATACTATGATTGGATAAAACGATGTTTCAAGAATATAGGAGAAAATCGGTAGGCACTAAAAAAAATACATTAGTGTTTTCTTGATTATAAATATTATATTAATATGAATATACCAATATAATTCATGTCTGGTGTTTAAATCAACGTAATATATAGTACTATAGTAAGATGTTTAGTATATTAATGAATTAATTTAACATTTAAAAAGGGGTGAATAATGTGTAATGTGGTACCTAACCTAACCTAACCTATGTTGAATCCATTTTACGTGGGCGTAGGACTTCGTGCTTCGACGTCGTCGAATACTGCCTCCAGCCCGTACTTTAGTCATCGTACCCTCCCCCCCCATCGACTTTTTACAAATATACTATAATAGGTACCAGTGGTGTAGCCAGGATTTTAAAATGAGGGGGGGGGGCAAACCCAAAATACTAAAAAAACAAATTCAACAATTAACAATAACAGTTCCCATTTTAATTTTATTATAATTAAATTTCAATTTAACTTAATTTTGACCAATGAGATTTTAAAGACAAAACTATGATTACTTCTTCTTCTTCTGTGATTTTTTAGGATTTGTTTATCTTTGCCATAGCTAACCAATAAATAAGTCTCTCTTCGTTCATTGTTGATCGTAAATAATCCTTCAATAATTTAAGAGTCGAAAATGTGCGTTCCGGTTAACCTAACCTAACCTAATTGTAGTAGTAATTTTACATTAGGTAATACATTTGTACAATTTACTCCTGGAGGAAATATTGTGGATTTCAGTGGTGGCCCACCAGTCACCACAATAATAATATTAACAACCGATTTGATAAAAACTGATAAGAATAAAAAATTACTATCAAACAAATTGATGAGGATTAAGAGCGAATTTAACGAATTTTTATACGTATTTATTTCATTCGTACAATATAATAAATTATGCAAAAACATTGATACGACCGATGTGTTGGGCCATACCCCACTGCCTCTCCAACCTTGGCTACGCCACTAATATGTACTTACATATAATTTTAATTATTTATTGGGAACAAATCTAATTTAGCGCCCCCCCCTAGAATTTTTAAATTTTTTTTTTCAGAAATCTTTTTAGGTAATACGACAAATTAAGAACAATGTTGCAAAAATTAATTGCCGGAAATCATTAGTTTTTATGTTATAGCCTTACAAAGTTTACGACTTTCGGTGTTTTTACGCATACGTACAACTTTTCTGTTTACTGAACAACCTTTTTTTACATTATTATAGATAAAGCGTGTTGACCAACAAATTGGAATTGTTATCGAAACCATACACTGCCTGCTAGTTAAACGAATATCGATCTTCGGTTACTAACACCAATTACTAATCTTAGTCCGTAATATTAAAAAGCACCGATAGAAGCACGCAGTGCCGGCTCGTGATATGGTGCACAGGAGCACGTGAACCACCCAAAAAAATAAAAATAAAAATTATAAAAAATAATCAGATTCCTATGCTAACATATTATATTTCATTATTATGCACATGGTCTGTAATAAAAAAAAGTTTTTCATGTTGAGAAGTGTGTCTATAAACAATTAAATAAATATTAGCTACAATATGCCTCGACCAGGGACTGGAACCGTAACGAAGTTGACCGGTTTTGGACCGAAACCTTTTGAAAATCTTAGGACCAAAACCCTTAAATACATTTTTTTAAAGAACCGAAATGGAAACCTATATTTTGATGTAGAGGTTTTTAAGGTTTTTAAGGTTCCAAAATCCAATAGATATTTTATCTGTGGTGTAAGTAGGTAATAACTAATTATTAGTAGGTAATGATAAATAATTATAAAATCGTAGACCTATAAAACTTTATCAATGCTAAGAAATAAGAAAATTATTATGTGTATAACAGAATTGTCATAAAAGAAATACCAAAAATCCAAATTCTAATTTCCATGTAATCGATTTCAATATTATTATTGAATCGCAAATCGTAATTAGCTATAGCTGATGTAGAATTTCTGAAAATAATAGCAATTTGGACGTTTATAAGTGTTCTAGAATTCAGAGTAAGTTGTCATATAAATTATAAATTATAATTGTTACCTTTCTAATATGCCTGCATTGATAATATTTAGATAGGTACCTAAGTCCTAAACCGAATTCGGGTATCATTAACTCTTTACTCTATACGCTCTGTACGACACTTCGACTGTGCCTACTACTGAACTGTTCTATCGTCTTCGTTACCGCATTATATATTGTTTCAATTTACATTTTTATATATAAGTTATACATTTTTATATCAAACTGAAACATGGGTCGCCCAAGTGTGTCAACAATTCATTACTTTTAATTATTCATTTTTTATAATATTACCTAAATTGTGAAATAGTTACACTTAATTACAAATACCTGTTACTAAATAGAGGTTATTTAGTTATTAAAATGTAAATTTTTTTATTTAGTACTTTATCGATTATATAAAAAAAAAAAGTCAAATAACAAGGGTTAAAACCGGTATTAACCGAAACCCATATTTAATCTTTTTAAAAACCGAAACTAGTACCGAAACCGAAATTTTGGGTTTTTGAGAACCGAAACCTAAGCCCGAACCGATAAAATCATAAAGGTTCCAGTCCCCTCAACACGTCGGTTAGTAATAAATGGTAGTTTGGAGCGCATTTAATCTGTGCACCGAACTTATTTTTTTCGTATTGCGATGTCACGTCATTCGTCGAAACGATAACACTGTACATTATCCATTAATTGGGTTATTATATTATATTATTTTGATATGTGCCTATAACAAATGAACATTTTTACCATCTTACATAGGTATTTTATACATTTCTTTTGCACCACCTTAGGTGAACGGTGAACCTCACGTGCCGCCACTGGAAGCACGGTAACGACGTGAACTTGCTGAACTAATTCCAACTCATTGACGTCCGTACAGCAGTTGTTAGCTGCTTAGGTGAGTCAATATAGTCTTATTTTTATCGTTATTTCGTACTAATTTTTCTTGTAATTGCGTGCTGACGAATGTTCTTGATTTTTTTTGGCAGGTCTCAATTTATTAACAATATTATAATATCTTTCATAAACAGTATTCTTCAACTCCGATACATACAGTATAAGTGGGTATTCGTGTGTCAAGCCTAACCCGTTTAAATAACTGTTATTTTTCACAGGTATGGCGCTACAGAAAATTTGGACTAACATAAAAGCCACTTGTTTCATAGTGCTAGCATGCTTCACAGCCCTGGTAAAATTCGTGTTGAAGTTCCCCCTTGGAATTTATCGAAAATTCATAAATCCTACCGGTAAGTCTACTTGGATTCAATATGATTGGATTTCACACAAGATCGATCTCACTGTAATTCATTATTATTTTTAAATTATAATACTTACCTCACTTAACTTACAACATTAGGTATAACTGTATAAGAACTCCATTGTAAAAATGTTGTCAAATAGAATCTACTTATCTACCTATTATAATGGTGCAGCGTATTAGCTGTACCATACTTGTTACATATAGATTTTGACTTAGATCATATGCATAGTAGTAATAATCTTATTCTGTGATCTAAGCATTGTAATTTTTTATTTTTTTTATATCATGAAAAATTGAAAATAACATAATTACCTAATTTCATATCCTTACAAATGAAATTGTTCCATTATTAATGGACGATATTACTTGTAATAGGGTAGATACTGCTAGTATATCTATTATATATTTATATTTTATTTTATGATATTTGTAGTTATAAATCTTTAACCCTACTATATAGCTTTTTTATGTGAATGATTTTATTTATGCTATATATAGGTTTAGTGAGCAATGTGATGCGTATATGAAGGTATATACCTATCAATTAACTTAAATTTGTTTCATGCATCATTAGCTAGGCCCACTCTGCCAAAACCTGGCTTCGAACCATAATTATTAAATTATTCAACAATCAACATACACGAACATACATATAGCATGCATTATTTTTCACACCGGTTTAGCCTAGTGAATTCCTAGATTAAATGTATGAGTTATATTACCTCTCAATATTATTAAATTACATAAATAAATATACGTTATACACTATTTTTTTGTCAAGTTCATAATAACAGTTTACAACGATAGATAAAGTATATAATATATATACATTTTTTTTTATTAGCTGTCAACCAAAATGTATTACAGCTCATCTAATAATTTAATATACCTACATACAAAATATAATGTAGGTAATAAATATTAATTATAATTATAAAGTGATATTAATAATAATTGTGAGACATAGTTTCTCCTATAATAGACGTTTTGGTTTTTAAATTGAGCAACATTTTTTTGTTAAAGATAAAGTCTTTACTGCTTGAGTCAATGACAAAAATATTGATATTTTTCCAGATGCCCATCAAAAAATATACAAAACAGTTGCGGATATTCCAGGGAAAATATCATTTCCTATAATTGGCACCAGGTGGATCTATTTGAAATTCGGTTCGTATAAACTGAATGCCGTTCACTTGGCATACGAAGGTATAGCTTAACAATAAATCTTAATAGGTATATAAAAAAATTAGGTATATTATTATTTAATTTGGGGCCCACGCTCAGTAGTTACTTATCACGCGTGCGATTGATGAAAAAAACATTATTGGTAACCTACATAATATTATCATCGTTGACAAGAGAAACCATCCCATGTGCAAAATTACGAATTTTCAGGAGACGAAAAAACGTTTTAAATAAAAAGGTAGGTCCCATAGGAGTTATTTCATAAACAATTTATAGTTGATAACGCATATCTAGGAGGATTTTTCTACGATGCAGATAGGTGATAGCACATAGGGGGATTTTATTCATAAATAGATTATTTTTTTCTGAATCCAGAGAAACCAAATTCTCAAAATCATAAATTAGGCACATAGGAGGTTTGTTCCGGTCGGCTATCAACGACGATATTATAATAATTAGTATATCTAATATGTACATTTAAGTAAGGCAACAAAATATTTATCATCTATAGGGAATATTCTGTATGCATGATAATGAAATATTATAAGTTTTTTATTTTTATATATTATTAAGCAGCAAATTAAATTTTAATCAGTGTTAGAATAGATTATCTTAGCCTATATTTCCAAGTTATCTTTGCCTCTATCTTAATAACTCTGCATAATGTATAGAAATCCAGAAGTTCCAATTGTGTATTGTTAGATTAAAAATTTGAGAGAATTAACCTATAATAAGACATAAATGTAACAACATAACTTGTGTTTTCTCATTGGTTTTTGTACCGTATTTTAATTTTTAAGTTAGTTATAAATATGTAAAATATTAATATTTTATAATGCTCAGAATTAACTTAAAAACAAAATAAATTATTTTAGTTCATTAAGTTTATTATCGCAACCGTAATTATTGTTCCGTTCAAATTGTATTAAAGTCAAACTCTTTTATTAACTAATTGTTTTGTGTCATATTTCTTTTAATAGGTTAAACTTGATCGGTCAATACTATTAAATTAACAATATCTATACTTTTTGCCAAGCAGTCCAGTTTAGAATTTGTTTTTCAACGCAATGAATAGTGCACTATCCTGAAAATAATAAAAATAAACTTGGGTCTAAAATGTATTTGAAAAACAATATGAAAAAATGCAAAACATAGTTTAATTTTTAATTTTAGTTATTAAGACTTCAAATTTTTAAATTAGGAAAATTATATTATACCATATTTAATACATTATTTTTTAAAGATTTACAAATTCAATAAGCATACATTAATTAACATATATTAAACATTGTATCATGGACTGGAACCGAACTGAAAAGAATCGGTTCTGGAACCGGAACCTTCAAAATATTTAGAACTGGAACTGGATCCGAAACCTTTATTTTAATAAATAAGGACCGGAACCAAACAGGAATTTTTAAATTTAATAAGTTCTTTAGGTTCAAAAATAAAATTATTTTATTTATCATAATTTAATGGTATTATAGTTTTGTGTATAAACTATGTATGATCATATGAGTTTTCTAATATTTCTCATACTATTAATTAAACCCGCATTCCGGATAGGTATTTAAAATTATTATACTTTTCAGTACCTAAATTATCTGTAACCAGTACCGAAATTATATTTTGGAACCTTAATTTTTTTTTATCAAAAAACAGGGAGCGAACAGTTATTTTATTTTTGGAGAACCAGTACCGGAACCAAAACCGGTACAGGTCCCTGCATTGTAGTAAGCCCACTAGGTAACTATAGGATTAAATGAGAACCAAATTAACGTAATGATTTATAATAATGTGTTATTTAAAAATTAAAAACTATAACTTTGGGTCTATTTAACTTTGTATGTGTAAATATTGGCACAGACGTAAATTTATGGGGGCTTAGGGAGCTTAGCCCACCATAATACTTCTGAAGCTCCCTTCCCCTAATACTTGCGGAATTGATCTCTTAAGTAAATTATGTTAATACGTATTAATTTTTATTTCTAGCCCCTTCCCGCCCCTCAGAACCATACGTTTATGAATATTGAGATAGATCATTACATTTCATTATATGAATTAAGTTCATCAGTTATCAATTTATAAATATTTTCACAGCTATGTTTTCCCGGTTTGGGGATATTATTCGTGAAGAAGCTTTGTGGAACTTACCAGTTATAAGTGTCATACACAGAGAATGTATTGAAATAGTACTTAGACAAAGCGGAAAGTACCCTATCCGACCTCCAAATGAAGTAACTGCAAGCTACAGAAGGTCCCGACCAGACCGCTACACAAATACAGGGGTTGCTAATGAGTACGTATTTGTGTATAAAATTGATACAATTGAATTCAAGTTACTGAATTTTAATTCATGAGTATGCAGATTCAGAGTTATAATTTAAGCATAGATAATAGGATGATAAAATGTTCTTGAAAATGAGACCTCGGCGATACGAGTAATAATTATTATAGAATATAAATATGAATTAAATCACAATTATTTTTGAGTAATTTAAGTTCAGGGTTTTATATTATGTTAGCTACCTACAAAATTTTTATTTTCAATATAATAATATAATCTGTACTAGCACAACTATACTAATGACAAGTATGTATACACCGTACACGTGTTGCAGACAAGGTGTAGTTTGGGCTTCATTGAGAAATCAGTTGACGCCCATCCTTACCTCCCCTGGGGTGATAAAAGACTTCTTACCGGAAATTAAAAGCTTATCTGATGATTTCATACATATGCTCTGCCAAGTGAGGAACAAGAATGACGTGGTGGAACGCTTTGAAGGCTTTAGCAACATAATGGGCCTTGAAAGTATGTGTGATCGGACCATGCTGTTGGCAAACGTTAATCTTTATGTTATTGTTGTGCTAATTCCATGACATGTTATCTATCGTAGGCGCTTGTATGTTGATTTTGGGTAGAAGAATTAATGGATTTTTAGACGGAGTGGTTAGCGAAACAGCTACGAAGCTAGTAGACGCCGTGACCAAGCAGTTTCGGACATCCCATGAAGCCTTTTATGGGCTGCCGCTCTGGAAAATAATAAAGACCAAGGCGTACAAGGAATTCATAGCAAGTGAAGACACCTTCTATGAGCAAGTTCAACTTGTAGAAAAGTCACGATCCAAATAAACACATTGTGATTTTTTCGAATTTTTCTAGAATTATGTCTGGAATCGTAGACTCAGTGTTGAACGACCAAACACAGTCAAGCACATCCGAAAGCAGAGTGTTTGGGTCCATATTACGGTCTACAAACTTGGATGTGAAAGAAAAGAAAGCCATGATTAACGAATACATCCCCGCAGGAATAAAAACTGTAATAATATATCTACATACGGCAGTAGTGTCCCAAGTTGGGAGGGGGTTAGTGGTTATATGCCCCATTATCCCATAAAGCCCTTTATTATTTAAATGTATTATTACTTAAACCCACCCCCCCTCCTTCCTATTAAAAATTCCTGGTCACGCCACGCCACAAGCAAATGGCTTACTATAATTATTCACAACCGTATCTTTTACGCAAACGACAATGTTGAAACTTAAAACTAATAATGAGCGATAGTGAAAATGATAATAATAGTTTATTTAGTGTACTGCAGTAGCTGAGTGCAATCATTAATAATAATAAATAATTTATTAGTGTAGTACCTAGGTACTAGTTTTAATCCTTTTTGACATAATATATTGATAAAAATTATATTATAGATACCTATTATTTACCTATCTGCAGGAATATTGGTACCGATCGATATGATAAGGCTGGAAGAACTTAGATTCCCAAAACTATGTTAATCGCTGCATCAAGCATCCAAATCGGGTCTCCTCAAGCAAATATATTTTTTTCTGCGATTTTGAAATTAAATCCAATGAAAATTATTTAAAATTTCGTTTTTCTAGTACAGTATTTCTAATATATGGTATGAGCTCAAAGGTACAATAATAGTTGCTGTATTTCCTGTGTAAAATGTGGTAAACAATACAGGGCACACCTTTAGGAAAATCAATGTAATTTGAAAATTTTTAAAATATTCAAAACATTCATAACATTAATATTTTTTACATATTATATTACTTGACATAACAAATATGTCATATATTTTATAGACGTAGATACCTTAAACTAGTGTTCTTAGAATATTTTATCTACATTTAAGTAGTAGGTATAGCCCACCGTGTCCTGCAACGAATTTAAGAAGTGCAGAGTGCTGCAGCTGCTTTATGCATTTACATTTATATTACAATGAACTGACGTTAATTTCTACCTACAAACGAATCAATAAATATATAAATGCTATAATGTTATGTACGCACGTTTTTTAGTTCGGAAACACCTTGGTGTTTTTATTGTACCTGATCGCCAAACATCCGGAAGTACAGGAAAAGTTATACAACGAGATATCACGGTTGGCTCCGGCGGGTACACCTATTACCAATGAACATTTAAAAGAAGCCGAATATTTGAATGCATGTATAATGGAAGCTCACAGGTAATCATGTTAATATCATGATAAAAAAAAATAGTTATTGATAAGCTTATTAATACACATCGTGTTCTCCAGAGTTAAACCCACTGCTCCATGTATTGCAAGAGTGTTGGAATCGGATATAATATACGACGATTACTGTTTGTCGAAAGGGGTAATATTTTGGTGTCTTGTTTTTTTTTTTTTTTTTTAATAATTATAGTTTTGCGAGTAGGTATACGAATATTTGTTTTACTTTAGACCGTCGTGTTGATGCACACGGGGTTGGCGTGTTTGGACGAAAGGAATTTCAAAGACGCGACCTCGTACATCCCGGAAAGATGGATGGACAAGGAGACGTACGATTCACTATTCTTGATAACACCATTTGGCTGTGGCAAACGAATATGTCCGGGGAAGCAATTCATAGAATTAGAACTCAAAATTGTCTTAGCAAAGGTCAGTAAAATATAACGTTTACACCTAGTTGAAAATAAGAACTATTAAATTATAACTTTGTTTTAAAGATGGTCAAGCAATTTCACATCGGCTTTGAGGGAGAACTGAAAACTGAATTTGAATTTATTTTGACACCCGTTGACGCAAATTTTATTCTACATGATAGGAATTAATTTATGTTATTAAATACTTAATTAAACTAAAAATGCTATAATTTAGTACTGCACCTAGGTATATTAAATAATAATCAATATTATAACATTCACTTCATTATCATTTATCGTTCGACGACAACTTTAACCCTATCACATTATATCAATATTTTTTTTAATTATGATTTAGTATATTTATGTCATATATATATATATCATGTAGGTATATAATTACATCATATTATAATATAAGCTAACCATTTTTGTATGTGTTGCGTGTGCGCCATACTATGTGTGTGTGTTTTTATAATTATTATAAAAAAAATACATTCGTAGATACTCATTTTAGGGTTCATTAAATTCGTTTTTATTTTCCACTTCAAATGCATGCAAGTAATTTATTTTTGTAATATTCTCGTGTTAATTCAATATTTTAATTATTTACATGAAGCCCATTGATGTAGGTATAATAGGTACATGTTTCATTGTATGATTTAAAATTTGTATCCTTTGCCAAATTCATATTGTTATTATTTATAAATTATAATATAATTATATACCTATCAACAATATTTGATGCTCAGTTATATTATTAAACTGTTATAATAATAGTTTAATTTATTAAAAAACACAATATAATGAATATTTTATGTATTCCAATAATATATTATATAGTAATATGGACCACTTTGGCACACATATATTTTGTATCAGACCAAGTACTGCTATTTGTTATTAAATATTTTGTTAAGTAGACAAAAAAATAGTTACACACATACAATTAGCTATGTGGTGGGACTTCGTGATAATGTAGAAAACAAACATAAGGTAAGTCACTGACTGAGATATATACCTAAATAGATACATAATTTTATATTGTAGTGTAATAAAAATATGAAAAGATAAAAATGGAAAATTACATGTAAAAATTATAGAAAAAGGAAGTGTAGGGGATAAGGTGATTTAATACATAAAAATATAATATGAACGGGGAGGTCGATGGATTCGACTATGGCACCTCTAAGAGTGAGACGCCACGTTAGCCCTACTACTATAGTCTATAGTACACGTGTTAAACGGTATAATAAATAAATATTTGTTTAAGTAATAATATATATGATATACCTACTATGGATGTATATATTATGTGTTTATAATCGATATAGGCGTGAGAAACTACAGAGCATACATAATATTATGTTTTGTTATAAAATGGACTTTATTTATATGCCTACCTCAGATATTGCTAACCACATTGGTCTAGTATGGTTTGTTACTCGTCGGAAGTATTCTGAAGTAGTGTCCGTTTAATTATAAGTTAATAAACGCTACAATACAATGTCCTGAGCTTATATCACAAATTGGTTTTAAAGTACTTGTTCTTATTCTAGAACTAAATCCAGTTTTCATGTTCCACGATTAGTTCTAGGAATTATGTAAATAACAGTTGAATGCCGCTTGTCTAAGTCATATAATGAATTAGTGAATTAGATTCTGAGTGGAACGATGAATGTATTGATTTTACAATGATGTGTGTTTTATTTTATTTTTTTTTTATGCCGTGAAAAACAAAAGAAAAATTAAGGAAAAACGGGAATTTTTACGCAAAGTCTGTTTTCGAGAAAATCGATTTTGGTTTTTGGTGTAACCTTAAAACAAATGACCGTAGATAAGTGAAATTTTCACTGGTTGTTTATATTTGCATTTTCTATACGCGATACCATTTTCAAAATATTTTGATTTATTTTGAACTGTTTAGGGACATTTTCAGTTTCCAATTTTATTAGTTTTTTTTTATGAATATCAATAAAAATGTATTAGTTGGTTGTAAAGCTTAAAAATTTAATAGAAGGCTCCCAGTATATTGTTTCAAAGGCAGATGAAAAATATTAAAAATCCTTGGTCACAGTTTTTTTTTATAAGCATTTAAAGTTCAAAAATTGACAAAATATGGAAAAATCACGAAA
>WHPZ01559894.1:0-15206 GCA_016617965.1 Macrosiphum rosae | reverse complement strand
GTTTGAAATTCAAATTTTTACAACATTGGATATTCACTCGATTTCTCATGTAGCGATTTCCTTATTTTGTTGTAATTCAAAAACGAATAACTGTAGATACATGAAAAATTTACTGAATGTTTAAATTAGCATTTTCTATACACCATCTTAGAATAAAATTACCTATTACAAAAATTATAGAGGATAATAAATTTAAGGCACCGGTGCAATAACCTAGTATGTCTTTTCAAATGTTTTCAGAAGACAAGAAAAACTTTCTGTTTTTGTTAGACTATTTTTAAAATGGTTGAAGTGTTATAATAATATTTGGAATTCAATACATTGAATGTGATGGATATGATTAGAATTGATCAATAAACATCGAACCAACGTCTCAATAATTACAAAATTTTCCAGCATTTAAATTTTAATCGTTGCAAATTACTTCCAAATTGTAACTGTTTATTGCATCGAATTTTAGAGAAAAATATTCAACGTATCTGACCATCAAATAATAATATATTTTCTTATATTATATATATATTATGTATATTTTTGAAATTAATGTACAGTGTAAAGGTAACATAATTGTTAGAATATTAGTCAAAATAAAAAAAAAATCTACAAAAAAACAATATTAATATTTGTTTTTATTAGGTACCTATAACAATAAGTAATAACAAAATATAAACTATACTTTATCAATAAAATAAAGTTATAACCAGATTACTTTATTGTCAGACTTTATAACTTAAAATAAAAATATGTATTCAACAAAACAAAATAATACTTTTTTGTATTCTAACCGTAACAAAATATAAACAATACTTTTTCAATAAATTTGAGGGTATGACATATGTGTTTTATATTTTATTAATATTTGAATTTAAAAATAAGAAAAAAATTGTAAATTTAAATGTTCCTTAAATCATTTTTGAGATAATATTTACACAAATCGGTATGTCAAACCCTCAAAAACATTATTCTCTATCGTTATTGTAATGGGGGTGATTTTACTCTAGGATTACTCAAAAACATAAAAAATAGGTACTCTGCGTAAATGAGTTTTGTCTATGTTGCGTGTGGGCCATAGAGAGAAAACAAACAGTGTGCTGACGGAATGTTGATGGAATTCGATATTAAAACAAAGTTTAAAAAATTGAATTATTTCTATGTAATTTAAAAAATATTAATCTTAGATAAGTACTGTAGCTTTATTTTTTTTTTAAAATACACTAAGCACAATTTTCATAATACCTAAATAGATTAATTTTAAGCTATTGATACCACGTACTTATTCATTTCGTTCTTTGATACAATGTCAATATTGTATTATAATATGTTAATATCAGGTACTTAGTAATATTACGTTTATACAAATACACCTCATTAATAATTATTAAACAATTGTTATTATAGAATATGTAGTTTTGTGCAAAATCTGTTCAACATACCGTATTATACTATTTATTAATTGAAAAATAAATTACCTATAGCAATAGTATAAATTGATGATAAAATACCTTTATAAATATAGGCTAAGGTGACGTCTTCAATCAAAATAATTTTTCATATAGCTACGATGATTTATATTTGTATTAAAATTTAACGCATCTATTAAAACTATATACTCGACCTCTAATCTCTATTATACTATTATACAGCAGTGGTATTTTAAATAGAAATAAAGGGGTAATGAAATTAAAGATTTATAAGTTTTGTTTTTAGTTATTAATATATTAAAATATATATTTTCAAAACATCAATTAACTTGATCAAAAAGTTTGAGTGACCGGAATTCTCCGCGGGCTGTAGGTATAGGAGACCTCGTGCTATACAGCAAAGCTACTTCTCCGATTTTTCAATTATATACTCTTAGATTTGTTCATTTATTAAATGTTATACATTTATATAGGTATAATAGTGCAACGCACGTATTTACGCAATTCTCTTATGATAACTATATTTTTTCACGCAGTTTTCCGTGCTTCGTCGACATGCAGGATTCCACGGTGCTCAATATTAAAATGCACCTCTTGGACGGAAGTTTTATCAGTGGAATTTTGCCATACGTGGAGTACGATAGCGTCATGAAACATCCACTTTGGGGTTCTAATTTGATTTTGAACAACGAAGAAGCTGTTGTTAAAGCCCACAGAGACTATATCAGAGGTTCGTTATTGTAAAAAAAATGCACACGATAAACTGCAGTAGAATGTTTTTTTTTATCCAGAAATCTACTTTTGCGTTACAGCTGGAGTGGAATTTCTGACCACCAACACTTACCAGGCGAGTATCGAAGGCTTTAAAAAATACTTGAACTTAAACTATGATCAGAGTTTCCAATTGATTAAAAAATCTGTCACGATTTGTCGGCGAGCAATAATGGAAGAAAGTTCTGGTGAATATCAATATTTTTGTACTGATTGGTGATTTAGGTAGCGAATAAAATCATAATATTGTCAAAAATATCGATGTTTTTGCACCGGGCTCTATTTTAGGACAATTTCTAGGGGCTCCCTAGAAATTCCAGATTTATACTTGTGTGTTAGGTTATAATACATATGATTGGGATTACTCGGCGTTATCCATTAAACGCTGGGTATTTATTTATTCGGATTTCGAGTTTTCGGTGCTGCATATATTCGGGTGTTCAATCATCAGAATAAAAAAAAATTAAACAAGCTTTTGCGTGTTAATAACCGTTATTACTCGGGTTAATATTGGTTAATTTGGTTGTTAAGTAGTTCGGAAAAAAAAATATTTTTTTATAGTTATTTTTTTTAGATATTCTTTTTTTTTTTAATTTTAATTGATTAGCCTCCTCAAAAAAAATGGTAACCTGTAGCATTGTCACACAAAAACTATAAATTATACTTATAGTGATCGGTCGCTGACAATACATATTTTATTAGTTGCTGACACCAGACCATATATACCTGACTATCAGATATACGTCAACACGTCAATATTTTATATTTATATTTCATTCTATATACTTGGAACTTAAATGTATTCCATACAAATTAAGTAATGAATTATAACTTAAACTGTTCAATAACTGGAAATTTGGTTAATTCAGAACCTAATGATAGAATCCGATTTTATTTTCTAATTATTTTAAGAAAATATTTATAGTATTTACTATTTACCTCCAAATGATTGTTATGGCCTAATATTTGTATTATATATTAAACAAATAATTAACAACAAAATTGAACTAATCACATAAAAATGTAAAATACATACCTACACAATTATATAGCACGTGGAGGTTGTAAAATAAAAAAACTATTTGGGTTTCGGCTTAACCAAAATGTTTTATTCTAGTTTTGTTGTGAGTATATCCACACCGATATCATGTATTTGAATGACTTTATAAGAGGTTGGTTCTAACATTTTGCAAATCTCTGGAACAATTTTTTTTTTCATCATATCGTGTTATGATTATTCCTGGGCCTGTCAGCATTAATTTGACCCTGGTCTTGAAAACTTTGGGACGGCTATGCTAAATTTTACTGTAGCTTAGTTAATTTACAGGGAGGACAATTCAAATAATGGGATCTGTTGGTCCGTACGGCGCTTCACTGTGTGACGGTTCCGAGTACAATGGAAATTATATAGGCAAAATTGATTCAAAAGATCTGTACGATTGGCACAAGCCTCGGATTCAAGCACTGGTTGAGGCTGGTGTCGATGTACTACTTTTTGAAACGATTCCTTCGATCGTCGAGGCTGACATTTTGCTAAACATACTGGCCGAGTATCCAAATCAAAAAGCATGCTTGTCGTTCTCGTGTAAGGTAATTTTTTTTTTAATATTACAACCTACCACCACGTAGGATAACTTATTCCAAATCAGAACCATATTGTACCGAGTGTTGACTTGATTCAGAAATGCGGGTGTCACTTAAAAAGGTTTTCTTGTTATATTAAAAATATTTGTGATTTTTTTTTTTGAACTGATATTTGTATTATTTGTTCGTAGGACAGCAAACACTTAAGTCATGGAGAAACATTTGCAAGCGCTATTGAAAAGTTCTGGACAAATGATTCACGAAAACAATTAATTGCCATCGGCATGAACTGTATGGACCCAAAACTCATAACACCACTTTTGACGTCCGTTAAAACTGAGAATGTCGATTTCATAACTTATCCAAATGGAGGTGGAGTATGGGATGCTGTTAAAAAATGGTACGTGTAATTATTAGCTACTAGGTATTCATTCTTACTTTATTTTATTTATTAATTTGATATATTTATATAGCTGGGATAATACTCAAATGTACCAAGTTTCCATCGACGATCTAAACTTGTGGAGTGAAAAAGGTCTGAAAATAATTGGAGGTTGTTGTAACACTGGTGTAACTGAAATATCGCGTATTAGAAACTTAATTGACAATTTATCTTCCTAATGCAAACACCTAAATATGTATTATTATTCATTTTTGAAATAATATTAATTGCAAATTATTCTATTGAATATAAGATATATCATGCTACAATATTTGTTTAAAAATATTTTATAAAAATAAAATATACGTATATTGGAATTAACTCAACATACTGACTATAATATCTTTGTATTACTTTATAAATAAAACTACGTAAACACCTCGTTTCAATGTATTATTAATTACCTAATGGCGGGATTCTCGATTGTACCTATATCATTTAGAGTCCTTATGTGAATTATAAAAATAGAAACAATTTTCACTTATTTACACATCCTATGGCTCAATTTTTTTTTCCTCAAGTTTTTTTTAAAATTTCTTTTTGTGTTTGTCTTAACCTTTTAGAACAGAAAAAATGCTTCAATTTTTTAAACTTTAAAAAATTAAAATATAATATTGATGAAAATTTTACTGAATGTTTATATTAACAATTTCTATGCACCAAACCATTCTCGATTATATATTGATATTCTTTTGAACTATTTATAAGCATAAGACAATTTTGAATTTCATTGGTTTATTTTAACTATTGTTGCTATTCAATTTCTCGTCAAAAAACTTGAAAATGTAACACATCGTTCCTCATAAGTTGATGTCAGTGAAAATTGAAAAAAAAAGTGTTCATCAAATGTTTATTTTATCAATTTCTATATATGATCACATTTTCAAAATATTGCTACTCGTTTTGAGTTATTTATGGACATTCGAAAGTTGAAATTTGTAAAGCAAAATACGTTCAAGCACTACAGTTTTATATAGAAAGGGCGCACTCCGTGAAACGGATACACGTGTTTCACTATTTCAGACCACTAGAGCTGGGGCTTGTACGCGGATTCGGCAATCAAAGATCGTGAGTTCTACTAAAACGATATTTTATTAAAATAGATTAAAATTATTATAATACGTAATAATATATTTTTATATTACACAAAAATATTATGCTCCGATATTAATTGTATCTAATGATAATAATTATCCACGCTCCTTAGCTAATACGTTTAAAATGGAATTACAAATATGAGTAGGTACATAAATAATAAATTATATTAAGTTGGGTACTATTACGATTTACTAAGGAAAATGTGTTAAATTTATTTACCCAAAGGCGATGTTATATTAAATAATTACCTAATAAGATATTAATTGAATTAATTGTTAATACAATTTTACCTGCAGGCTACGGTAAACCAAATTATAATATAATATAATAATCGGTCAAGTGGTAACGCTCTGTTGAACATTAGGTGTCTACACTTCTAGAGAAGTCACTGTAAGGACTGTAAAGGCATTACTCATTATTAGTACTACGGTTGGTTAAATTAATTTTTGTCTAAAACAGGGCTTGCATTTAAAACAAAAATTCCGTTTTATGTTATTTACAATTGAAACGTTACACAATTTTTGAGTTTATCGTCATATAGAATTAAAACGTTATTCAACTTTTGCGTACACCGTTATTCAGAATTAAAACGTTATACAAGTTTTGCGTTTATCATTATTTAAAATAGTGTTTATACCTATTAAATTTAAAAATAATAAGTAATGGCGAGTAGGTAATAGCCCGGATAGGGAAAATAATATAAAAAATTATTAGATTGTTAACATGAAATAAATGTTTCTACGAAACCAATAGACCTTTTAAATAAATAGATTTTAAAATATTTCGGTTTTCGTTATTTTTCGTTTAATGATATTCTATAAATTCGTTTTCCGTTATGTTTTGTTTAATGATATAATATAATATATTTTGATTACCACTTTCTGTTATAATTACGTTTACAAACTTCAATCGTTTTTTGTCAATTAGGTATTACCATTGCAAGCCTTGTTCTAAAATTACTTTTGAAACTGGCATTGTGTGTACTGTGTATAAATTATAATAGAATAATTTAAAAGTTTGAAGTACACGCAATAATAGTTTTAAATAAGTAATTACAACAAAATAACTAAAATCGTTATTCTTTGTATCTAATTATAGATTATCTAATATCTAAATTCGTCTAAATTTGAACTAATAATATCTATAAAAACAGTGTTTATATTATATTTTTTAGATATTTTGGTTACAGTATGAACTATTTGTGAGAACCGTATTTTAAATTTTTATCCTTAGCTATAAAAATTGAGCATTTTAAATAAAATGATACATTTTTAACTACAAAATAATGTACACATTTTCGAGATTTTGATGAATTGTGTCAACATTTGCACATTAAATATTGATGAAAAAAAATTCGTATATAGATTTTTACCTTGTATTTGATTTTCAAGTTTTTTGACCAAGCGAAAAATTGTTATCGACAATATTTAAAAAAACTAATAAAAATAGAGATTTTTTAGTGGCTTTAAATAGATTAAAAAGAATCAAAATATTTTAAATTGTACTTAAAATGTTCATTGTACTTTATATCTGTATAGGTATCACTCGAAAATATTCCAACTTACCATCCCCTTAAATAAGCTTCAGATTCGCCCCTGCAATGAGTTAAGTTGAGGTATTCATGATAAGAGCTATCATTTTATAGAGTAATGTATTTTCCAGGAAATATAGTGAAATTTAACACAATCTCATTAAATTATTGTAAATTTACAATTAAGTTTTAATTTCTTAGGAAAAAGGCAAACAATTTTAAATTTTTAAACGATGGAAAATAATTAAACTTTAATGGTTTTGAGTTTATTATATAAACTATTTAAAACTTTTAATACATTTTCGCTAAGTCCCGTCTAATCGGTTTATGTAAAATGCCAAAATTGGTGACTATTATAACAGCTATATAACAGCTATTATAACTATTATAATGGACCACCATTAAACTTAATAGAGATTGTTTATTTTAGACTACAGAATAAATTCTCGTTGCAAAAAAATAAATAATTAAATACCTACAAGTAACTTACATAATAATATATAGGTAAATACTGAAATACTTATATATTCCACCATTGTTTTGCAGTAAGTACATTTATTTTGTAAAAATTTTACATAAACTTTTATCACTAGGTATATTATAATATAATAATAATAATAATAATAATAAATATTAATTTGATCCCGATAAAAATTCAAATATACTAGAATATATTCTAATAGTTTATTTGATAATTAGTTACGATTGCATAATATAATTCAACTAAATATTTAAATACATCCGAATTGTGTTAGTTCTGACTAACTTAATACATTATTAGGTATTCATCACTAAAAAACAATACAATATAATAGGTATGTCTAATATTACAAGTGCGTTAAATACTTATTAATAATTACTACCCTAATATAATAATTTAAATTCTGGTAGGTATTAGAACATTGTTTTTACGATTGTATAATATTATATACATGACTTATGAACATGTATGTGTACAAAACGAAGTTCCAAAATATGGAGCTATAAATATGATAAGGGGTGCTTAATTTTAGACTTATCACGATCTTAATCCCTTTGATTTCTTTTGTTAGAAATATTAAATATATATAATATTACAATATTTATAGTCCATGGGCATAATACCTACGTACTATGCATAGTAATTAATAATATCATCATCATATATATATAACATACCAAATAACATTTTTGGTTGTTTGGCACTAAAAAAACATATTACACTTTAAACATAAAAATTAACGCTATTTATAATCTTATTTCATAAAATTAACAGGTACCTATATAATATTACAATGTATAAATTGAAAAATATTAGTTTCACTTAGCTAACTTAATATTATAATATCTACTAAAATCGAAACATATTGCCAATTAGTTCCCTTATAAATGATGTAGTTATATACCCCTAATAGCTATGTAAAAACCTGTATTCAAATTATGCTAATGATAACCCAAAGCTCGTTACTTTATTCTTATCACAGAACTGAGTATAATAAGAAATAACTAAATTAAATTAAAAATTAATATGAATAATTTTGGTCATAATAAAGGCCTGGACGGCTACCTATTTTAAAATTGACTATTCATTGCTATTAAATATAATAAATTATTAGCTAGGCACTAGACATTTTCTTACTAAACCTATCATATCTGTGAAGTGATATTTAAAATTGTGACGTTATGAATTAAAAGAAAATTTTTTATTAGTACCTATTGTCATTTGAAAATTTTCGTTTTCACTTATAGGCAAGTAGTGTAATTGCCTATAATGTTTTCATCAAACCATTAAAATAATAATAAATATCACACAAAATATGGTTTTATTTGCCTCGAGCATGAGCACGGTGCAAACATGCAGTCATTAATTTTTGAAACATAAGATAGAAACCCATAAGTTTTTGATCACATGATATTAGAGAACGTTCAACCAAATTTTCGGCGGCCGACAGCTTTAAATGTCTTAAGTGATTTATTAGTAATAACCAACTCGGTGGTTGTTTTAAAAGCTGCAGTGAGGCGACCAGCCGTTGTCATAGGTGAACGCGAATGGTATAAAAAAATAAGTATGACAATCAGTGCTCGAATTGGGAAAAAATAAGTACGAGTAGGAGCTCAATCTATCGATTTAAAAACTACGTTCCAAGGGCGCAATTATTCAACACAGACCATACAAAAAATAGTAGCGGTACGTAAAAAAAAAAATAAAAATAGTATGGGAGCTCCGTTCTCCTGTGCACCATCCCCCCCCCTCGAGCACTGATGACAATCTGAGTGCAATATAAATATATATATTACTTTTTTTCTATCGAGAATCGGTATCGTTATGGCCGGAATTTAACACTATATTAATAAATACGTGACGACTATATTAAATTAGGAATCACAGGTTTAGTTTAAAAATAATAAAAACAATTGTAACGACTCTATGCCTATATACTCACAAACTATGTTCGTTTAGATCGGAGCAGTATAGTGACGTTCCATACAACAATATTATAATAATTTGAATAATTTGACCCTAGAATCGTGTATAATAAGGTCAGGGCTTGACACTGTCTTTAATCTTTATAACAATTTATTGATTACAAATTTTCTACTAGTTCGGTTTATATGACGGATTTTAATATCAGTTTCAAGCCCTGTAAGAACCCATTCGTACAACTATCATAATTGTACAATCACATTATAACATTTATGAGTTTACCTATCTATAAATAACAAAGATCTAGGCTATAATACGTAGGATACCTACCTATGTACTATCAACCATTGAAAAATTCGGTATCTACCCACTTATCCACTACCTTTTTCTACGTAATAAAATATACAATGGCGTCATTTTCATTTTTAGGTTGGTGGGGGAGGTGGGTACTTAATCTTTAAAAGCATACCGACGGACCGGTTATCTGTCCAACTTACCATCGGAATTAACTTTATACGATTATATTTTTTAATATACATCGGTTTGTTTTTCATAGATTAATCGAAAAATATAGACGGACAGTTAAAATGTATACGATTTTTAGCTATTTTAATATAATAATATTATACACACATTTCATATAAATCACCCATTGCCGTATATTTTTTACTTTCGTATATAGGTGCTGATTTATTACCAATGACTGTTTAAAATTATCAACATTTATATTGTACCTATATTAAATTATAAATTGTTGACCAACAGGAGGAATTTACCCACTATAATATATAAGAAATATAAATTATAATAAAGGATAAGAAAATTATAAAAAGAAAATTTGATTTTTTTAAGGTTACATTTTTTCTTTTGAATATGAAATAACGCCACTGACATTGTACCGCGACAACAACTAGAATTAGATATAATATTCTGTATCAACAGCATGTCCCCGAAGATATATCTTTAACCACTGTGACTATGATATGGCATATAATAATATAGTGTAATACCATTGAGTATTATACTGTGCAATAGTATGCAATGTATACTCAGTGGTAATACATAACAGTATAAAATATAATATATCATTATTACCGTTACACGCAGGTCCGTACTGGTGGCTATCGCATGGCTAAAGAGTATCCTGTGATACATTTCACTTTTTCTAATATTGAAGGCGGTGGTTGGTGGGTTGGTTATATATAATATGTAAAATTATAAACAAATACAAAATTAGATTTGATTCTTGTTACAACTTGTTGCAATTTCTGTACTGTATACGATTTTAATAATTTTCGATACACCTTAATTTAGTTGCAACTGCATTGGCATAATATTATAATCATCGACTTATACTCAATATAATATGCATAGATATTAAAGGAGAAGTTGGGTAAGGATTTCGTAACTGCAGAATATAATATTATGAAAAGATGAGGTGAGTTTTATGGCATGGTTGCATACGGTAACCACATTTCCTCAGATGGCTACTAAGTACATCAATTGCAGGCCTTACTCATAGTATTATGTTTTAGACAAGTCCTTTATTATCTATGCTAATAAGTATAAGTCTACGATTATCGATTATGTTATATTTACATACAGGCCACCTTCGAAATAATAATAAAACCATTGTTGCAGTTGTCATCGTAGTTGTACCAAAACCAAAGAGGTGGTCGTCAGTGGCGGCTCAGAGCAGCGTGTCCTCCTGTTCGTAGGTGACGATCGTCTGCTGACTGCCGACGTCTTCGTTCCCACTCAATTCTCGGTCACTGCCACCTGTGGCGGTCGCCACTGAGCCGGGGCTGTCAGCTGGCATTATAGTAGAACAGCTTGCGGTAAGACAGTTGTGATGGTGGTGCAAGTGGATCGGCGATGACGACCGCTCGTCAGAGCTGCCCATCGGCATCATCAACAGGCTGCAGTTCTCGCGGTACCCTGACGTGCTCGACGTCCGTGACGGCGCGCTGTGGCTATCCTCCTCCCATATCATCTCAGGTTTGGACACCGAAGCCCGACCATCGTCCAGTGGCATCGTTCTCGTGCTCAGACACTCGCATATGCAGTTGCTGGGCATCATCTGCACCTTGTCCATGTCGTCGCAAGTCTGCTGCTGTTGTGATTTGACGCCCTGCGGGATTACCTGTTGATTCGTTCAGTAATTGAGACAAATACAAACGACGCACTTGGGTAAATCAGCTCCGAAGCAGAGTCTCCCAGATCGATTTTATAATAATATCATAATGTATATTTTTTAATATAATGTAATCATATTATAGCAGAGACGTATTTAGTGAGGGTGACGATGGGCGAGTCCTCTTGGACTTTTTTTATTATGATTTCTAATTGGTTATATTATAACTTATAAATAATAATAAACATTTATTGTAAAATTAGCATTGAAAAAACTCAAAATAAATATTGCTGCTAAATAAAAAAAAACAAATTTATAATTGAACTCGTAGACGAAAAATCTGCTGTATTGATAAACGTATTAAAAAAATGTTTACCTATTCTAACCTTTAATTTGCTTTATATAGGTACCCCGCAGGAAAACTTTTTAGATTATAGGTAAATATTTTAATTTAAGTGTTTTGTAATTTTATGGAAGTATGAGACTATTTTTTTGTGAATGATTTCTTTTCTCTTCCCTAACTAGTTTCACATACAACTCAATACAAATGTTTTAATACTTAAGAACGATTCTGTTTGATATATGTATCAATTTTGTTGTCACATAGTTTGCAGATACAGGTATTTGAAATATTTTGAATTGTCGCTAAAGATATTATACGCGTATAGACGTCAAGAAAATACTATTGACAGTGGTACACTCAAATTGCCTATCCTCAACGCCGCGTCACGAGGTTACAAATTATATTATATCATTACTAATAATTAAACAGCATACTTTTAAGTTATGACTTTAAGAGCCATGATATACTGAAAATATAGACCGACAATAGTGGTGTACCAGATAGACAATTCAAAATTAATTCTGATGTAATAACAAGATCATTCAATGCATTTTGGTTATACGGGTGTTACATGGTAAAATATTTTTAAAGGTATTTATAATTTATATGTGTAAGGTACGGGTAATTCAGGAACAATTCTGCTACATATAAAGTATTAATAATGAATCGTTTTCTTTGTAAATTGGACATTTACTTCGTCATGAGATTTAAAATTTGACGAATCAAAGTTTCTGAGAAGTAAATACCAGAAATACCTACCTACTGGTAGCAAGTATCAAACAAAAGTAATACGTTTCGATTACCTCCATACGACGGCTTTGACGAAATCTAAAAATTTTTCGACTCTGCGCTCTTGAACGTTGTAACCGTGGTTCGTTGAATTTGGCAGATGCATCGGTTTGGTCTCCATCTGCATTTTTCGGATCTATATTTGAGATGAAAGTACAATATATGAATGAACAAGTAACATTTCACTTTAGTTATTATAGATAGTACTTCAAAATTATAAATTGATATAGATAATAGGGATATATCTGCAAGTGGTATAAAATTTACCATAAATTGTTCTATTTTCTTAATTTAGTAATCATTGTCTATTTTAATTGGTTTATCTACAATTGCTTTCACATGTATATACCTGTGTGCCGTGTACGAATATACGTATATAAGAGTTAATTAATTTATTATGATTCTACTTGGAAAAATACGTGAATTAATAATAACAGTAATTATAACGAAAGTTTAAAATATCGCTACTGCTGGGCAAATTTTTTTTTTAATGTTTTAATATCCTGATATTTTATATGGTCAAGAACATAGAAATTCAAATTACAATTTTAGAATAAAATCATAAGCTGTGCAATACATGCTAATCAATAAACCTATAATAATGATAAGCTGTTTAAAATGTGATAAAAATAATAACTTATGTTTAAAACATATTTATTTAAATCACACTCACAACATATAATAATATGATTAATATTCTAAGAAAATTACCTCTTTGCAGATTTCCTAAATTCTTGATGGAACTTTCTTGGCTACTCAAGTTACTGCGTACACTTGATATTGATTCCCTGTGTGTATTTATGGTACATACGCTGTAAGATGGGTTTGAGTTCCCTGGTAATAAATTTATAATAGATGGACGATGTTGAGTTTCACACGAATTTCGTAAACCATTACTAGATCTTGTTCGTTGTTCATCTACATATACAAATATAACAAGTTACTTAAATGTTAAGTAAAATTATGTTTCAACAATCGTTATCATGTTAAATAATTGTAAAATAAGTTTTGATAAATATCAAAATTAGTGAAATTGACTTTTTTTGTACTCATTACTCCAAAATCAAGTACGGTAAAATATGAATTTAAAAATAGAACCGTACCCAATCGATCATCTAACTCTTGTTTGAGTTCAGTCATTTCATTCATTAGTTCGACAAGAAGAGAACTTCTACATAATGGAGTGATGGCAGTATACTCTGTAAGCTTTTCTTTAAGCAAATTGTGTGATGTTGTTTCGTGTTCTGACACGTTCATTAATCCCAACTGAAAATTAAGTTAATTAATCGAGTTATGTGAAAATGTGCATGGATATAGTTTACTCTTTGCATAATGAAAGGTTGAAGAAGAATGAAGAGTGGTGATCTGTTAACAATGATAAACTCAATAAAAGACCAAATGGACGCCCTAGCGTCTTGCACGTTCATGAGTTCCTTCACAGTATGTGCGATACGTTGATATTGCAAAGCTAACTCGCATTCGAAGCACACGAGCATTATTTTCAAGGCTACAAGACACAAGTAAAAATTAATCAATAATATTATTACAGACCCACAATAATTGTTAAATTATTTAACTAGGTAGTCGTATAGTCTTTACGATAATCACCTAAAAATAAAACTTTGAAAAATGATTTAGAAACTGTTGGGGCTGGTTTTGAATCCCTGTTAAATGTATACGAGTTTGTCCGCAAATCGGAAGTTTGTTTTACATTTGTAAGTTGCACGAATGTCAGACATGTTGTTTTTACAGGTGGACTCATTGAATTTAAGACGACTGACAACATGAATTTGATATCGCATGGTCTCATACAATGCATATCTTAAAAAAAAAATACATTATAAATTATATTTACAAATATTTTAAATGAACGCATGTTAAATTTAAATGGAATGATCAATTTAAGATGTATATATATAAACGTATCTACAATCAAAACTATAACACATTAAATATTTCAATCTTAATATTTAAAATCCGTGTATTACCCTTATACTTATAAACCCTTTATATTTAGTATTTAATAATTGTAATAAGTATTTTGGTTCCTGTTTTCGACAATTTTAGAGAAATTATAATATTTGTTACCAGAAACGGTGAGACTGGATAGTAATTAGTTATTTTATAATTTAAAAAAATATTCAGTACTTAAAGACAAATGTCCATCATAAAACCAATCATGTGCATCAGTGATATAATGCAAATTATTGTATGAAGCAAACTTAACATCAGATCCCGATCATTTTTATAGGTATTATAAAAAGTGTAGATATTTTAGATATTTTACAAGGTCTTGCCACCCGTAAAACTTAACTCAGATATTTTAAGATAATATGCTCAACTTTAATAATTTAGAAAATATATGTTTGACTTCAGACTTTCCTCCGTCTATTCTAAATTTTTTTCCTCTGACTTTTAAAAAAAAATATTATATATATATGAGCATAATAACTAAACGTAATAGATTGAAAACGGCTTATAAGTTATAAATATTGTTATTTCATAAATTCATTTAACATTTATGTATAATGTTTTGTTAGAATATATAAAGATAAGTTATTGTTGTAATAAAGTTATTATTATATTATTAATATTATTATTATTATTATAAGTAATTTTTATTGTAACTGATCAACTATAATTGTTGTGGTTTCTACAGAATGATTTTTTTTATCAAGTTTCACTAAAT
>WHPZ01559892.1:0-11312 GCA_016617965.1 Macrosiphum rosae | reverse complement strand
ATTAACCACTAATTTCTCGGGTAGATGCTTATCGCTCTGTCCTCAAATTTCTATATTCAAATGTAATACAATTATATTATTATTAACTTTAAAATAAATTACTTAAATTATAACGTTGTAACTTGTAACTCTGCAACCTTTTCTCCTACTCAACCATCAACGTCGACAAACTCAAAAATATAAGCGTTAGTGAGGGATCACTACAATAATGTAAATTTTTCTGAAAACACCATTTTATATGTACGTCTCTAAAAACTATATTTTAAGTATTTTTTCTTTGTAACTTTGAATCAACTTTGGCATCCTTTAATATTGCTTCCTAGTTAATAAAAATATAATTATTACACGAACGTGAATTTTGAAACTGGGTTGCTCAAATTCTAAGAAGGGCCTAAGGTAAAACTCTTTTTGCTAGGGCACATGGGCGCTTGGCCCTTACCTAGCACCACCCCTGTGTATTTGTAAGATTATGCTACACATGCAATGCCAACTTGAAGTACTTATCTACAAAATTACGGACCAATTTATCGGATTTTATAATGACCTTTTTGCAATTTAAATATAAATACATTCTACATTTCTACTATAGTTTTTATGTATTTAATAAGATAAACAAAAAATTTTCAAAATTATCAATACATTATTATAGTGATGTACATGGTACATGCCAAGATTATAAAGAGTTCTTTATAATCGTGGTACAGGTTGCATACAACATCAGCCATCAGGACGAAGACTATGGAATTCTATAAAAGTTTTTTTGTCTTTTTTTTGCCTATTTTATAAAATGTAAATTTTACATAAATATAATTATTTAATATTTTAAAAACTATATGTTTTAAGTTTTCAAATTCAATAAATCAATTTATTTTACATAATTTATCGTAAAACTATAGTTTACATATAATCTAACTCATGCTAAGATTGGTTCTCAAGAGGTGAATACTCTTGAAAGTTAATTTATAATATTATTATAGCAGCAGCTAATATTTTGGATTTTCAGCTTGTTATTTTGTGACTTTTTGACACGCATATAGGTACAGGAATAAAAATGTATTATAGAGGTTCAACCTGGACGGTACTAATTTATTCAAACCACTGCACTGTCTGTTTTAAGTAAATTAAAAAAAATTTAAAAAGTAGACAAGACCTTGACTCTTAGACTACGCATAACCAGAAAATAAAATAAAAAAATTCACATTCAATCAGATGTAGGTATAATGTTATTCATTATTAGCCATTATGGTGCGCTGCAACGCACACCCTATACGGCCTACACTGTACAAAAATGTTATTAAACTTCTATTATTAATGATGCTTTACACCTGCTGTATGCCTGCAGGCTGCAGTGCCTATATTAAACAGACTATACATTTTGCACTTTTATATCGTAAAAATTCAATTATTTATAAAAAAAATTTATGTTTTACTTAAGGTAATAATGTTGTAGTTTATAGATTTTATTGATAAACCATTTAAAAATAAATTACATTTTGTTGTTTACACTATAGTGGCGTAGTCAATGGATTGGCTGAGGGGCTGCAGCCCCCCCTCCCTCCCGAAATGTTAAGAAAATTTATTCAAAAAGTATTAAATTGTATTCAAAATATTTAAAAATGTACTATAATGCATCTATCTGTGCTAGTACGTTATTTAATATGTAAAAGTGGATTTTTTTTTATTATCTATTTGTGTATGTAAAATGAGACTGTTGAAGAGGTCTGGGGGGTGGCCCCTTGCCCCCCCCCCCTGGATCCACCACTGGTGTAGAGTAGGTTGTAGCTACAAGCTTCTATAGATGCCTTCGTTTATAAGTTATAACTGTATAATAATATAATAATTTGTACTATATAAGTATTTTGTATAATATTATGTTTATTTTACTCATTTTAGGAGAAAATTTCGCAGTGTTTCGTGCGTCCAACGGCGACGTCAATATATTAAATGCTTATTGTCCTCATCTGGGTGCTAATATGGCTATTGGAGGAATAGTTAGAGGAAACTGTCTTCAATGTCCATTTCATGGATGGACATTTGACGGTACCAGTGGGAAGTGCGTCCGAATTCCGAACGATTGTTCTAATGGTAAAAATTCGTATACAGATAATCATAGGCGAAATTAGACCTCTAAAAGTGCCATAATTGTAAATGACTCACAGAGCAGTGGGAACTTAGCCCCCGCACCCCCTATTCCCAAAGTTACATAATTTTACAAGTTATAAATCTACAATAGTCAATAAGTATTTGAAAACTTTTTTAAACACATTTTAAGACGACCGGGTACCTAATACTCTTTTTATAAATATATTACGATTTTACCGATAAAACTAACGGAGATTGGAGAGTTACACATAGTCTACTATCTATATTTAGAGATTTTTGATGTGACTGTGACTTATTGGTTAAAAATTAATTGTAAGCAATCCATCTTTCCATAATAATATGTATCGTAATGCTAATCATCCGTCAGCTATATAGGTCTACGTAATCATTTATAACAAATCAACAATGTTATGTGCATGTATGTATATATAGGTATGAAAAACTATGTATTATTATCTGCATTGGCACAACTAGGGAGGTTCAAAAGAGTCTTTAGAAAACCAAGTTCTAATTTAGAAACCCTTGTTTTTTTAGGTCTATCATTATTATAGTAAAATATCATCAATTTTATGTTTTTATCTATCGGTAAATATTTCATATTTTAATAACATAAAATTGATGGTATTTCACTATAATAATGATAGACCTAAAAAAACAAGGGTTTCTAAATTAGAACTTGGTTTACTAAAGACTCTTTTGAACCCTCCCTAGTTGTGCCAATGCAGATAATAATACATAGTTTTTCATACCTATACAACCGTTATATATAGGTACCTACGAAGGTATGTGGTAAACGAACAGTATAGACATTATTTATATTCTTATATTTTATAGGCAAATTGTATAAGATTTTCGAAGATATGATCGATTCCGCCAGTACTTACAGGTAGTTTTAAAAACAACTATTGATTCCACCAATTATTAGAAATTCTAAGTCTAAGAAAGATGTGAGGAAAATAAGTTTCCCGAACAAAAATTATAAATTGCAATTTCATCAATTGTTTTTTTTTAATTTACGAAGACACAATAAAATTGATAACATACATATGTCTTATTGGTTTAATAATAAAGTATTGGTTCATAATTTTGTAAATGTTTAAGATATTATTTTTTAAACTATTCTACATGAACATTTTGGTTTCACCAGTGGCGTAATTAAGTGGCAGAAGAAAAGTGCAAAGATATGCTTTTGCACTTGTCGAAGCTGAACTTTATTCCTATTATAATATAATACAAATTAACAACTACATAATAATTATTCTATGGGCATACATAAATAAAAATTGTATGCAACAAATGTAATTAATTTTTGATCAGTTAACAACGTTAAGGAGTAGGTAACCTTCAGGTAACCGCCACGGGTTAATTCCGAAGTAGGTACTGGCGACTGGTGGAATCAATAGGTTGTTATTGACTAGGTATCTACCTTATACTGACGGAATCGAAAAGTAATTTACTCATTTATCCATATCGATTTGCGATACTTGTGAAAAACCGAAAAAGCTCGCGCTTGTCCACAGGAGTGTCATCGAAGGCAGCGTCGGTGAGGAGATGGGAGAGTTGCGAAGCCAACGGGTTCGTGTTCGTGTGGTACCATGCGGAGAACGAGGCGCCGTCGTGGCGGCCGGCCAGAGAAGTCACGGCCGGCAGCGGCTGGACGTACCGCGGCCGCAGCGAGCACTATGTGAACGCGCACATCCAAGATATCCCGGAAAATGGAGCGGACGTGGCCCATCTGCCGGCACTGCACGGCCACATGGCCCTCGGCGGCCAGTACGCCGCGCAGGCCGACCGGTCGCTGTGGAGGTGGCTCGGCGTCCACGAGTGGACGGCCGCGTGGCGGGCGGACGGCACCCGCGGGCCGCACGTGTCCACGCTCGATCTGCAGCACGGGCTAGTGGTGTTTGGCAAGTTCGTCGTTTTCAAAATGAACGTGGAAGCGCAACAGGTACTCGCCACTACCTATACTCTGTTCAGGTTAAGAGTGCCCAAACTCGCGCATGAAAACTGAGCCTCATAGCAAAATGCATGCGCGAACAGTACTAGTTTTCGTCCGAGCGACTGGGCACTCTTAACCTGAACAGAGTATAGTACCTACCTATAAAGATGCATCACAAATTTTTTTGACTGATTGCTGTTGATTTAATATAGAAAAACGAAAGTTAAGTTTAAAGTAAAAAGTAACTTTCCTATATTGATAACATAAGAAAGTTTCCAGTTAAATGGAAAAAGGGGGAAAGTAGGTTGTAGGTAGCCACTCGGCGTAGATAAGTAATGAGTAAATCGTTGTAAATAAATAATTAAATAATTACATATTTATACATCCGAAAAACGGTTCTGAGTAAATAAGGTCTGTCAGCCTACATTACTAAAAACTAAGCATATTTTATGATATATTTATATAATTATTTATTAATATTTAATTATTATAAAAGTTAACATAAATGTATATAATTTTTAATTGTTATTAACTTTTGGATCAAAACCGACTTATAGAAGATTGAAGAACGGTGTGAATAGTTTGTGGTATAAAATATAAATAGAAAATAGCATAAAATGAATCTTAGTGTTTTGAAAATGTCATTGTGACATTGTGTGTATAATAAAATAGGTTCGTAAAAGATTCAAGACCCCACAAAAAATTTTTATTAATCACAAAAAAAATTAAAAAAAAATTTAAATATATATCTATAAAAAAAAACTCTATTTATATATTTTTTAGATTTTTTGGTAATAATATTACAATATTAACTACTTATAAGAAGCACATCCCTTCACGGTTCAATTATTTGAAAGCACCGCGTAAGAATTTTGTTCAATTTATTCTTTTATGTTTTATTAGTTAAATAATTTTGTTGCTTTACAAATTTGTTATTGCGAGAATGCAATACACCAATTTTATATTCAATACCTATATGGCTACATTATGATTGCTAATTTGTTTGTAAAATTGATGAAAATCCTTTATCTATTGGAGGAGGTTGTCGTAATTTAGTAATTATGTAGGTATCTTTTTGTTATAATAAATTATGTATCACATAATATATAGCTATATAGGTACTTAATTAATTTTATACAGTTTTTTTCTTAAAATATGACTAATATGCAAACACAAATTAATAACATAACACATTTCTGTGTGAAATTGGAGTAAAAAATTATATTTGACAAGGAGCCATGGTTCCTTCTTAGTCCCGCCTGGTTAAGCCTTATACACTTTTACCCAATTTACATGTTTTTTGTGAGTAATAAACACTAAATATATTATATATTCATAAATTGAAGTTCTTATCAACTTTAAAATAGGATATTATATTAAGCATATTATATTGTTACCAGATACCAGTTATGGTATTAAAATATGTTTATTACATATGTTGCACATCTATGATATACAACATGTTTATTGTTTATTTAATTTAGTGATATGCATACTTGATTTGAGCTTGAAAAAAAAATGTATAATGTCAATACTAAAATATTGAAGTATAAATTATTATTGCCTTATAGATTGGTCCTGGATTAGTGATTTTAAATTTTAAAACCAGTTTTGGGCCCATAAAATTGGTACAAGTTGTAACCCCTGTCGAACCATTGATTCAAAAAGTTGTACATCGTATCTACTGTCCAGTGTATTTGTCACTCTATGCTTCAATAGTTTTATTTATGGAAGCTGCAATGGTTAGTTTAATGTCAAATGTCAATTACTATTGTTTTATAATTTTCACTAATGAATACTAAATTAGTAAATAATGTATTTAATGTTATTACAGTTTGAGAGAGATGTAGTCATTTGGAACCACAAGAGTTACATTGAAAAGCCTTTAGCTTCAAAACAAGAATCAACACTCTTGGCACATAGAAAATGGTACAAACAATTTTATAGTGCTAATAGTATACAATTTAGTAACAGAAAAGAAACAATGGATTGGTGAATTAATATATTAATTTTAATTTTACATAACTGAAAAGTATTACTAAATACATATTATATAATATAGTATTATAGGTATGTAAAATTATAATATTAAATTTTACTTAAGGAGTTTTTGTCAAATGGAAATAAAAATAAAAATTGATTATATAATGGAAATATACACTTAATTTATCGCTTGATTGGTTGTGTTTCCTTTTTCAGCCATGTTAATGCTCTCTTGTCATCTAATTTTTCTAATAATGGTGTCAGAACTTCCAAACACTTACGATGGTATTCGTTTAAATAATCAATCTAATCAATTTTAAAACAATTAATAAATGCATTAATATAAACAATTATTATTGAATTTACCTCTGTATCTGTGAGCAAATCAATCACCAACATTTTAATTTGTATAGGGCACATAGTAACAGTTTCAAATTGTAAAAATGGCTTCTGTGGCATTTTATATTCAGTTGTTGTATCTTTAACTAAGACAATGTCTTCAATGCGTATACCAAAATCTTCCTCATAATACCCAGGTTCTGAATATTAATATTATTTTATAATTAATAATAATAAAAAAAAATAGAAATATGTTGTGTCAAATCAGTTATGTCTATAAGATCAGACAACAATATTGGGTTTATATGATCATCAATAGAGTGCAGATTTACATGCATTTACATATTTATTCTTGTTGATCGTATAATATGCTAAATGAGCAAACAATTTGACAAAATGAAACATTTTTAATGCATATAATAATATAATGACATTTACCCATTTTTTCTATTTTAAGGGCTTATATTACAATTTTAATTGCATTTATTATCTTTTAGTACATATTTCGATGTTTTTTTCAGAAATTTTTGAAATTTATACTATTGTAATATAAGAAAAAAATATTAAATTTTTATAGCTTCGATTAATATCAAAATAAATTAAAAGGTATACTTGCAGGTACAAACGGTTTTCCAAAAGAAGACTTTGGATCAATAATCTATAATACATTTTTAGCACATATTTGGTTGGTTTTTAATGCATATAAATCTGTGCTCTTACCATCAACAATATAATGTAAGATATTTGCTGTTTGAAGATAAAAATGTTTTTAATTGAAAGTCTACAAGACAGGATGGGAAATGTCATTGAATGTAGAATAAAACAATTTGTATAATAGTTAATACAAGACATAATTTATAAACAATATACAATGTTGACACAACTTATGCATGCAAGATGGAAAAAATTGAACACTTAATTGGTTTTTGAGATGATACAACTCATATACTAAACGTTAAGAAGGGACAGAGCAGATTTTACACAAAAAATTACCATTTGATAAAAACATTCCAGGTTGTAAGCCAGGATCATTCGGAATTTCTCTCCAAGATATTCCCATAGGTCCTTCATGTACATTTAAGTAAGAACCAATACCATGACCAGTGCCATGCATGTAATCTAAGCCAACATCCCACAAAAATCTACGTGCATATGAATCCAGACAATTGCCCTTAAAGTTAAAACACAATATAAACATAAGTAAATAAAAATACAATTTTAAACAGAACTATAACATTTACTAGAATTTTGTGAGGAAATTTGCTCATTGCTAAATTCGCTTGACCTTTAAAAACTCTAGTAAAACATTCTTTCTGGTATTCAGTCGGTGTTCCGAAATGTAATGTACGAGTTACATCAGTAGTTCCATCACTATTTAAAAAAAAAAATATTAAATATTAAGATAAAAACAAAGTAACTGTTAAATAATTTAATAATAAAAAATTATACTAACAAAAATTGACCGCCAGAGTCACACAAATACATTTCGTCTACACTTAATTTTCTATCAGTTTCTGGAGTTGGTGAATAATGAATTATTCCACCATTTGGACCAGACGAAGAAATTGTTTCAAAACTTGGACCCACAAAATCTTCTTGCAAACTATTTAAATCAATAATTATAGTTAATATAAACAGAAATTAAATGAAAATAAAATAACAATAATTACCTTCTAAATGATAGTAACTTTTCAGCAACTGATATTTCAGTCAAATTTCCTAATGATATGTTTTCTTCTAACCAAGCAAAATATGAACACAATGCAGCACCATCTTTGATATGTGCATTTTTAAGACCTAAAAAAAAAAAAAAAAAAATGATCAATTGTATTGCATTACACTGATAATGACTTTATTTTACCATTAATTTCAACTGAGTTTTTAATAGCTTTCATGAGTGGAATAGGGGTAGGTTTAGAAATGCGATTGGATTTTGGTACGATGTTAACCAAGTTATAACTAGATCGGTCTGATACCCAAACTTTTCCAGTCTTACTATTGTCTGATGCCAACTAAAATTATGCACATAAAGAATTTTATAAATATAAATAATATTCAGTATTCACTTATACCAGTTTATTTTTACATAATAATATAAATAAAAAAATATAAATTTCATACTTACAATATCATTAAAAAATGTATGTAGTTTATCATAAGGCTGTATAATGACTGACAAGTTTTCACTTTTAAAATGTTCTGAAACTGTTGAATCTAGTTTTTTGTCATCAACAAATAAATGAACATCTGTGTGTGTGACAATTACATATGAATAAAATACTGGATTATACGTTATGTCAGATCCTCTCAAGTTTAATAACCCTGAAACCAAAATATGGAAAATTACATAACAATATATAGGAATGCATATATATTGTATACTGACATAAAACAGGGTAATTCTTTTATCATGAAATACTCATTGTTTCAAAAGGTATTAATGTTTTTGGATATATTTTTTTACATAGTTAGTTGTTAAAAAACAACATTTTTTTTAATAAAATATATTTTAATTTTTTTTACTTTTTGAACGATAACAGAGTTTTAATATCATATTCTAAAGCAGAATATTTTTCTAAGTATTATGATTCATAAAAATTGAATTTAGGGGGAGTATTTTATGAGTAATAAGTATTTAAAGTTTAGATAGGTAGAGTGGAGTGGTACATAGAGGCTGTACGGGCTTACTCTCGCATAATGTTTGTCCACTACTCTGCTTGTCTAAACTTTTAATACTTATAAACTATAACTCATAAACTACTCACATTAAATTCGTTTTTATGTATCAAAATGCTTAGAAAAATATTTGACTTTGGAATATGAAATTAAAACTCTATGTTGTCATTCAAAAAAGTTAAAAAGTTAAAATAGTATAAGGATAAAAAATATTTAAAAATATGATTTTTTAATAAAAACATTGTCTTTTAACAACTTGAAATTGTGTAAAACATATTTTCAAAAACATTAATAAATTTTGAAATAATCAGTGTTTCGTGATAAAAAAATCACCTTGTGTATTATATCAAATTTTCTAAGTTATAATTAATTTTAAGATGAATACATTAGTATAATATTCATACTTACACGCAATTTCATCAAGAGCAGTAACTAACAAAATAGTAGCATTTTTTTCAGTCATTTTCTGTCTAACTTCCTCAACCTTTTCGCCACATTTTTTTCCTAGAACAAGATAATAATTATTAATAACAATTACATATTTTTTTTTATTTTGATTGAAAATAAAATAATAACAATAATAATAATCCATATTACCAGTAAATTTAATGTTTAACGGTTTAACTGGATTTGATGGAATAGCTGGACGGTCAGACCACATGCGATCTATGAGGTTGGTATCTAATGGAACCAAGTTAATGCCCTTATATTTTATTTCTTTATTGATTCTACGCCATTCACTGTATGTTATTAGATTAGCATCAACAGCAATTCTAGAACCAGCTTTCATATTTTTCGTTAGCCATTCAGCCAATGTACTTGTATCTGGTAGTCCTGAAACATATAAATAATTATGTAATTTTACATAAACAATTTATTGATTTTAAAAAACCATTAGATGTTGGATGTTTACACACAATTATTGTGAAAATAGTTTTTAGTTTAAAAACGGTAAGAGTTTTGAATTAATAATGCTAAATTTTGAAATAATACACCATTTGATATTATTAACATTAATTAATATAGTATTATATAATTTATTATGAACAAGTATTGTAAAAGTATCGTTTTCAAGTACACTTATCTCAAATATAACACATTTTTTTTATAGTATTAACCATTAGTCACATATACAATCTACAAAGACATTTTCATATAAACATTATCTTTGAAAGGTTAACCTTAAAAGCTTATCAAAACTTAATGGTCAGTATTAAAACCAGTAAGCACAAAAAATAAATATAATAAAATGACAAAACAGTAGATTAACAGTTGGTTTTATTAATTACTTATATTGTAAATTTAAAAATAAGGAATATGTAATGTATAAAATATTTAATTGTGGGGTTTTTTTTCTTCAGTATATACATTTTAAAGTGAGTTATATAACAAATTTGACTGGAAAATATTACATTTCAAAAATGCTTATAACAGGGTTTAAATTTACTTTTTTTTTCTAGTGGTATGCTGTACAAAGCTCAATTTTGTAAAAATGAAATTTATGTCATGTTATAAAAGCTATGACTTCACAATTACATATTGTATACAAACAAAAATTATTATTTTTATATTTAAAATATTGAATGAAAAGACATTCAAACCCAATTGTAATTTCATTGAGAACGATAAGAGCACTGGAGCACATACTAGACATCAAATAACGGTCAACCAGTTAAAATGTTCTTGCTATACAGTGGTAAGCAGTTGCGTATGTAAGAGCGAGGGGACATGATGTTATATACCACCCCTGGAGACCAACTTTTGTACACTATACAATATGAAGGGTTAAGGGGAAAAATGATAATAGTCAATATTCCTAAAATGTTCAGTATTGCAGTTTTAAAGTGGGACTCTGGCCTTTTTTTCCCGGTATGGTAATATTTAAACCTGTATTTTATTATTGACCGTGATCTTTTTTCCATAACTCAATTCACGTGTCAATTCGTTATGAAACCAACCGAAAGGTACTATAATTATTTGAATTTATTTTTCTTTTGACTAGGATCGTTTTTTTCCCCGTAACCCTTTATATGTGTATAATAATATGAATATATGTGTATACTGAATATGTCTATTAAAATCTTTGAATTCTCCAGTGAAAAATTCTAGATTTGCTACTGGTGGTGGGGATAGTATCAATCGTTGACTGTCGGGGAGTAACCGAAATGGTTCCCGTTTGGCCGAATTGGTTCCCGTCTGAAAAAGGTATTTCATTAAGTTGAGCCGAATTGGTTCCCGTTCAAAAAAGGTATTTTATTAGGTTGAGCCGAAT
>WHPZ01559889.1:0-10011 GCA_016617965.1 Macrosiphum rosae | reverse complement strand
GTTTACGGACATTTTCAGTTTTCAATTTTTTTAGTTTTTTTTTCTATAAATATCAATAAAGTTTTATCTGTTGGGCCAAAAAGTGTAAACATTTAATACAAGGCTCTTGATATATTGTTACAATAGCAATTGAAAAGCTAATTAATTTAATTATAAATCACTGTCAGGCTAGAAATTAATTTTAAACAATAATGTCTGTATTAATAATATGCTTAAATTCTTATTTATAAATTGATAGAAATTTTAGTAGGATTTGTATACAAAAATAATCCATATGGTAGTTACCTACCTATTTGTGAATTTGCTTTCAAAAACAGCAACAATAAAAGTTTGGGTGTATAGATTTATCCTCTATCGTTTTATAATTGTTATAACTTATAAGATATGGAATTTCCTCCTTACTTAAATTACCCTATTTATTTATACTATTTTTAGTAGGTAGGTTAAATTTGTCACCAATGATTTATTTATTGTAACAATTTTTCTTTTAAATTTCTTTTAATTATAGGCTTTAGGTAAGCTTTTAAACTGAATAAGTTATAACCTATATTTGACTTCTTATATTTATCATTTCTAATTTTTTAAATAACAAGAAAATCATTGTACACAAATATTAGGTAAGATTACCTGGGTTTTTTCTACTGTTTTATTTATTTTTATGTGGGTATCTATATATCTATAAAATATTAAAAAAACGGGTACCTACCTGTCTATCCACTCAAATTAATTTCAAATGTACATTTTTATAGGTAGTCATTCAAAGTTAATTTTGATTAATTGAATAAAACTATAAAAGTGGCATTTTTAAAATTATGAGTCACCTATTGTTTTAAATTTAATCTTATTAACTAATATTGATCTAATTTTCTTAATATCTATAAGCTAAAGTAATGTTAAGAATATACTCTTAAGTAGTTTAGATTAATTGAGGAGATATTTTTGATTTATTATTAGTAACACTTAAATTGAATACTTCAACTACAATTCAATAAGTTAGATAATTGTAACATTACAATAACTTAAAACATTAGTTTTATCAAACTTAATTCGTGTCAGGTTTTTCAAACACATTTATGCACATTTAAAATAGGTAACTATCTTCCTGTCTAAATAGTCTTATTATTTTTAAAATTAGGTAAGTAGGTACAACATTTCTTATATTTTATTACAATTTATTAACTTAATTTTTTATTATATTCCCAGGTGCTGATATTTAATAGTATAGATAAAATCTATATGTAACAGAAGAAAAACTAATTAAAATGATTAAGAAGTGAGTACCAAAAAGAACCCGAATGAACAATGGGTTCGACCCAAGGGGAGATTAGAGTTGGGCCATCTCATCAGGTAACTTATAATTTACATTTTTATTTATGAAATATTATAAACAGTAAAATTAAATTATTCAATCATAGGCTAGATTACCGGATTTTCGAACTGTTGTTAACAATTTGAATGGAATAGTTGGAGAAGATAGAGAAGAAGCTCGTTGGGTATCAGGCACAGTGAGAGATCGTGATTTATTAGTTTATTTACGTGCAGCTCGTTCCATGGCTGCATATGCTGGTATGTGTGATGGGGGATCAGCGGATGAAGGTTGTATTGCCGCATCACGCGATGATACAACAATCAATGCTTTTCACATTGTAAGTAAATATAAAACGATATAAAATATTGTCCAATATTATAGTCTTAAAATCAAATAGAATTATAAAGTTAAAAAACTTTTCTTTTTTTTTATATTAAAATAATTTTTAGCTTCATGATTCTGGTTATGATCCTGGAAAAGCATTACAGGCCCTAGTTAAGTGTCCGATGCCTAAAGGAATCGATAAAAAATGGTCGGAAGAAGAAACGGTAGTACAAATTGCTTAGAGTCATTTCAAATATGTTTTAATTACTTATTGTTAATGTTTTAGAAAAAATTTGTAAAAGGATTAAGGCAATATGGTAAAAATTTCCATAGAATCAGAAAAGATTTACTACCCCACAAAGATACTGTAATTATTTTAATAAAGGTTTTCTTAAATAACTGTAACATAAAACAATTTTATTTTAGCCGGAATTAGTTGAGTATTATTATTTATGGAAAAAAACACCAGGTGCAAACAATAATAGGCCACACAGACGAAGACGACAAGGATCATTAAGGAGAATCAGAACTACTAGAGCTACTAGGCCATCAAGTGCTCAAAAGGATGAAATTAGTAATTTATTTATTATTATTAGTCTTAAAAAAAATTATAATTAATTAATAACAATAAATCCTATAAAATCATTTATATGGTTACTTCTATATCTATTTCAATTTTGTTGGACAAAATATAACAAATTAACAATTTAAGGCATTATTATTATTTTTTTTTTTTTGAAATAATTAAATTTTTCTAGGTACAGGTTCTCGCCCTTCTCCAATTTCAAAAGAGCCTGGTTAGTAACTATAACCATTGAATGTTTGAAAACATTTAATTTAATTATTTAATTGATCTTTTCTTATATAGGTGATGGAAGTTCTGGTGTAAGTGAAGATGATGGTGGTAATACTGAAGATGATTCAGACTCAAGAGATAATACTACACTATTTCGATGCCATCATTGTTTTGCCACCAGTAAGTTTAAATAACAAATTTTTAATTATTAATAATTTAAATTTTTTTGTTTGTCAATGTTGTAGGTACTAGAGATTGGCAAAATGCAGCCATTGGACCTAAACAAGGAAATTTATTGTGTTTTGAATGTCGAAGTTATAATAAAAAATATGGTGAATTACCACCTACACCTCAATCACCCTCTGAGTGTCCTAGCCCGACTACTTCTGATGTTACTGTTACTGCTGAATCACCAAGTAGAATGCGTACTCGCAATAAATCAAAAGAAACGGTATATTTTAATTGCTTATTATAAAAATCTAACTCAAATACATCTTTATATAATTAATTTTTAACAAGTGAAATTTTATGTTTAGCCTACTAAAAGCATACAAAGTAGATCTAAACGTAGCAGAGCAAATACACCAGAAATCAGTCAAGATAATGAAAAAAAAGAAATGTCAGTGGCATCTCCTTCAGCTGATAAATCCAAATCTAAGGTATGTAGAATTTGTTTCTTAACATAATTTTAATAAATTGAAAATTCAAGCTATGGTTGTACAAGAATTATGTGCCAATGGAAAGTATAAAAAAAAAATTGGTGACATACCCTTCGTAATATTGTTATACCTACCTATAAAATATCTATTATACTTCTATCAATATACCACCCACCCACCCATATTTAAGGTGTTGTCTGAGAACATTAGGACCACCCTATGTTACACACCGTTGTTATGTGCCCATGTATATTATTTATTCATTTGAATATTTTATACTTTTAGGGAAATTTGAGTGATACGCCAAAAAAACGCTCCCTAGATACTGATGGCGAAGAAGAAAGTCCATTGAAACGTGAATCAAATAATTCTGAAAGCACTAGTTCTGATGGATATTCTGGTAATGATGATGAAGCTCAAATTGCTACTGTAGCATCAAGTGAATCTATAAATCAAGAAACGGAAGTATCTGAAAATATGCAGACAGAAACACAACCTGAATCTGAATTTAGCCCTGTTGTTATTCCTAAAGAGGAACCTATTCAAGAACAAAATACTGAATCTCAACCTGACGATATGATGATAATTTCAGCTGATAATAATAGTAGTGAAAATGTATCAATTAAAAATGAAACCAATGATGAGCCTATGAACGTTGACGTACCAGAAGAATCTCAACTGTCCATAAATTCAACTGATGAAACTGAAAAAGAATCGGTAGAAAAAGCATCAACATACTCATTGCAGAATTCTCAGTTTGGCACTGAAAATGTGACACCTTCAGATACCGATCTTGAAGTTAAAGAAGAACTAACAACTACCACAACTACATCAGACGAGATTTCTCAATCTCAAGTTGAACAACCTATTCAAGAAGAGTGCATGACTTCACCAATTGCTTTAACTTCATATTCACCTAGACGTTCAGAAGCAATAAAACCACCCACTCCTAACCAATCTCAAATACTTGTACCTAATTTTCAAAACTCATTTAATGATCAAGAGAGGATCGGAGATAAATCAACATTGAATGTGCCTTCTGTTCCTACACCTGTGACACAATCTTTTACTACTCCGTTTTATCCATATAACAATAATCAAATTTCAGATAAAATACATATTCCTGTGTATGAAACACAATTGGAACCTCAAAATTTAAAAATAAAACAAGAAATATCAGATCCGTTACAGTCTTTAAAAGAAGTCAAAGTTCCAGGTTACAATGGTCCTGGTGCAGTTTCACAACCATTACAAGCAACAAGTTCTGCCATTACTGTTAATACAGATTTAGCTAATATGTCAGTTGAAACTATTAAAAAGGAACCTGAACTAAAATCTCCATTGCAAGTCAAGACACATACTCAAACCTCGTCTGCGCCATTATTTGCTCCACCGTCATCTATTCCTCAACCCGTAATGCATCCTTCACAACAAATGTCACAATTAAGCCGGATATCTCCTGCAGGTGGAGTCCCACCTCATCATCCTTTTGCTGCTATGCATCCACACCATCCTTTATTACACCCACATTCATTGTTTGCTGCTGCTGCAGCTGCACATGCAGTTCTCCATAATCCTTATCATCCTCATGCTCACCCTGCGTATGCCGGATATCCACCATATGGGTTTCCATATGCACCTTATCCTATTCCACCACCAAGTAAGCGTGGTCCTGATGAAACAACAACAATGACAGCTCATCATCATCATTCAGTTAGTACCAGCAGCCGTATAGATGAAGAAATTACTCATCATTCCAGCTCAACATCAGTTCAACATCTTTCAAGTTCTACGGATAAACATACTTTATCCCATTCAACCACTTCTTCTTCTCAGTTGGTACAACACAAATTAAAAAGAGGAAACAGTCCTCAATCAGGTTCAAGCCATATATCAGCAACTCTATCGCACACTACATCTTCGTCATTGTCTACTCATGGTGGTGCTGGGAATACAGGAAATGGTAGTCATATACATCAGCATCAGCATACTCATCATCATCAACATGCATCATCATCTGTACATGGTAAATTATTATTATTATTATTAATATTATTTTTCTTTGCTATATTTCTATATTTAAAAACATGATATTTAGGATCGAGTCGAAGTTTACCTCCTCAACCTAGTGCTATTAAAGGCATACCACATCACACACCATTATCTTTGGAAGCTCTAAGAGCTCATACAGCAATACATGGTAAGAATTTAAATTAAATTGACACAGGTGTATCTTTCTATACATCAATAATTAATATAATTAAAAATATTGTTAAATTTTATTTAAATTTCAAATTGAATCATTTATACTCAAAACAATGAAAAACTTTTTTAAAAGAACTCAGACGTAATAAAATTATAACAGTGAGATAATGCGAGTTGGTAAATAGCTGCAAGATGTCATAGAGCTGATGAATGCCGAGCCATTATATTAAAAGTTACTTGAACATACGTTGATTTTAATAACTTGAGTAGTATTGAAGTTTTTGTTTTTGATTTTAATTATGTAAGAGACAATTGTAGTAAAATTTTAGTTACTTACAACAGCTTCAAACAATTCCAATAGTATAGCTCACACAAATACATAATTATCACATAAAATAATTTATAGAACCATTAAACTACAGTATTGATATAAATATAAATACCAGGGTTAATTGAAAATAAAACAGTTCTAGTATATTTTAATATTGTATTCCAATATAATGGTGTGATTTTAAATTTTTTTATTATATTGTATAAATATAATATACGTTTAAATTATCTGAAGAAACTAGTTGTATCAAAAATTAAAATCACACCAATGTCTTAAATATATAAAAACAGGATTAAAAAAAAAAATTGGAAAACATTATTAAGTGGACCCACATACATTGTCTCTGTTTAACAAATGTACATGGTTGGAAATTTGCTTGCAGCAAAACAAATTTTTTTTGTTTGCTTTAATTTAAAGAGTGAGTTGATCATTGAGAACATTATTTCTGTTTGTCCGTTGGCTTTTAACAATATTCAAATTTTTTATTTGAGTTATGAGCATTCTAAATTGTAATATATTGTGTACTAATAAGTAATAACCCTGTTAAAAATAAAAATTTCATAAAAGATACAACGTAGTATGTACAAATACAAATACAATTCTTACATTTAAGTTTAAGAATAAGTCACTTTGCTCTAATAATACAAATTTAGTTCTGCTGAACACAAACCCTTTTATAGGATGGAGACAATACAATATGTAGATGTGGCGTCTTCTTTAATCCAACAAAACTTGTTTTAGAATTTTGAGCTTCTTTAAGTATAATTTGTTAAACATAAATAGTAAATACATATTAAATGACATTTGAATTTATTAACTTTTTACCTGGGTGATATGTAATAGAAGTTTTAAAATTATTATTTATGATAACAGGTTATATGGGAGCAATGGAGTTAGCAACAGGAATGCCTCCTGGAATGGAAATGATAAAACCAGATCAAATGATGAGTCAAAGTACTGATGATGGTAATAATGAAGAAGAGAGTTCACCAAGTCCAAACTTGCATGTACCACATGGACCATCTCCTGAACCTAAAATTGAAGACAGTGAATGTCATCGTAGTCAAAGTGCAATGTAAAAAACTATTTATACTTTTTCTTTTGATTTATAATACTTACTTAATAATATTAAATGTTTTAATTTAGATTTTTGAGGCATTGGAACAGAGGTGATTATAATTCTTGTTGTCGTACTGATTTAACATTTAAACCAGTTCCTGAGTCAAAACTCAGTAGAAAGCGTGAAGAACGAACTAGGCGACAAGCTGAGAAGGAACGTGATGAACGAGATAAATCTCATTCAGTAATTATTTCTATAATATAGTTTTTTTTTTAACTTGAATATAATAAAAATATTTTTAGAGGAAAAATTCAAACAATGACAAACATATGCAAGCTCCTAATGAACAGATAACTAAACCACCTTCTCGAAGTAGCATTGAAGCACTACAATCACCATATGATAGGGTTAATAGTTATCAACACAGAGGTGCACCAGCAAACGCCCCAATGTATCCAGACACTCCTGCATTACGACAGTTAAGGTAAATATTTTATACTATGTTTGCCTTACTATTTTATACCTTATTTTCTATTTATAATTTTTGTTGTTAAAAATTAAGTTTTGCCGTTGAGTTAATAGTCATTAAAGTTATTCATTTTATTTATAATTTAGTGAATATGCACGACCACATGCTGGTTTTTCACCAGTTTCATTAAACCGTTCAGCACCAGGCTTAGGTTTGCCACCACATTGCATTGATCCAATGTTACATTATCAATTTAATATGTATCCACGTGACAGGTAAGTTAAACAAAGATTAAATTTACAAGTTCAGTTCATTAGTACCTATTATTTTTAGATTTGAATATGAACAAATGGAACGTGAAAAACGTGAAAGAGAATTAAGAGAACTTCGTGAAAAAGAATTGAATGATAGACTTAAGGATGAATTTTTAAAGTCTGGATCATCTGGTCCACCCAGAATTGACCCACATTGGATTGAACTTCAACGGCGCTATGGGGGAACACCTGGTATACATCCATTCGGTTTGTATACTTCACCTGGAGCTCCTAGTCAACCTACTACTCCTAGTAACATGAATCCATTAGATAGAGAGCGTATGGACAGACTCGGTAAAATTAATAATCAACTCAAACTTGTTAAAATATTAATTTAATTGTAAATAATTAATATTTATAGGTGGTGGGCCAAATGTAAATTCAAATCAAAATAATTCGGGTGGTGGTCCTCCTGGCTCATCTGCTGAAGAAGCAAATCGTCTAGCATTAGCAACAGATCCTATGGTCAGATTGCAGTTGGCTGGAATTTCACCTGAATACCATGCACATACACATGCACATTCTCATACGCATCTACATTTACATCCAGGACAGCAAGCAGCTGCTGCTGCTGCCGCAGCTGCAGCTGCTGATAGCTCAGCTTCTGCTTCTTCACCTTCAGTTTACCCACTTGGTTGTGAGTAACATTTTATTTATACTTGTACTATTTATAGATATCACGAATTATGAAAGTACTACTTAATAAATTATTTTTTTCTAAATCTAACAAGACATTTTCTATAAAGTTAAACCAAATTGTGTTAATTGTAACTCTTAACTTATAAACTTAATTGTTTAAAAAAATATTGCAATGATTGTAAAATAAAAATATCAAATAAACTCCCTAATATTATAATTTATATATAATACAGCTATACAGGTAAAATAAAAAAGAATAGTTTTTGCATTATTAAATTTAATTACCCGTGTACATATAATAATTAAACATTTAAGTAAATATTTTTTCACCCACCTAATTAGTAAGTATTTTGAAATTTTAAGCGGATTGAATACCGTGATTTTCTGTCTTTATCTAACACATATGCAACAAAGGATTTTTGATGGGTTCTTTGCCAAACATACTTATTGATCTAATGAAGCAATAAGAATTTTATCAACAGATTGGGAGTTTACTTTAAATCAAATTCCCCATATCTTTGATTTTTTTGATTTCAACTCCTCTAAAAATTGTAATACAACAATTTTTTAATTATTCTATTTTAATATTACGTTTTTAGGAATTTGCGGGATAATATCAAAAATGTGGGAAAGTCGATTTAAAGTAGACTTGACAACAAATTCCAATGTATTTTCAGAATTATTTTTATAGCTTCATTAGATCAATTGGAATGTTTGGCAAAATACTGGTCGAAAATTATTGTGTGGAATTCCCTTAAGAAAAATATTTGTGCTTTTGTATTTCCTATTAAATTGTTTTGTCTTGATGCAAAATTATCTCAAGAAAATCATAGAACAAGTATTGGTACATTTCTGTTAACCCTACTACCGCCATGCGAGGATCGAGTCGGGGGCGATAGGGGCAACTGCCCCCTCACCCTCCCCAACCTGTTGGCCGTATTATTTAAATTTAATATTTTGTATTATCCTATGTAAATGTATTGTAATATTATTCAGTAACAAATCGTCGTATTTTATTTTAATAACACATTTATAAATTGTTGATATCAATATTATGACCGATTGAGAAACGACGACCGTCGACTGTCAGCTGATGCGTGGCTGTTGAGCGGCTCGAGATATTTGATACAAGCGGTACCCACTTGTCCAGCTTTAATTTATATATATATATATTTTTATAGATTAATGATTTTATAAGAATTTTTAATTTGACGTTTTGTTATAATTTTGATGATTTTATGTTTTATAATTTTATATTATAAGTTATAACTAGAGACCGGATTTTTATGTTTTTACATCTTTTTACTGGGAGTATGCAGCTTCAATTTGATAAGCTTTCTGGACGATTCATTTACCTATAAACTGATATACAAAAGTTTTTAGAGCATAAAAAAGAATATTTCAAGGTTAAAGAATATTTTGTGCAAAAAACATGTTTTAGGAATATATTGGTATATTGGGGTCTAATTTGAATATTTTNTAAAAAATCTAATAGTTTATAAGAAAAAATTTTTTATTATAGTACCTATCATATTATTTATCTTGACAAAAGGAATATTGAAAAGAACATAAAATTGATAAGAAAATCAATTATAAATTTTTTTCTATATATTCTCTTATCTTATTTTTGAATCCCAGAAAAAAAGTACACGGAAAAAGAGTCCAATTTAATTTTTTTCGGAAAAACAGTCCGGTTTTCAAAATTAATAATATATATGATTGGTATGATCTAATATAATTTAAAACTATAAAGAATTAAAATTAAGTAAATATAAACTTATATTAACTAAACTGAAAGTAGAACTAACATGTCTTCAGAACACATGGAGCAGTATATTGTTATAAATTGTTTGAACACCTAATATTATTCTTTTATTTAACTATTTTATGCAATATTATTTTATT
>WHPZ01559885.1:0-12031 GCA_016617965.1 Macrosiphum rosae | reverse complement strand
TACATTTTTGTATGTAATTCATAATTTCTAGTCTCGTTTTTTATAGTATTGTTAAATACTCCCTAAGTTAACATTTTGTTATTAAGAAACTAAATATGTTTTACTTTTTATGATAGAATATCGCCATTGAATGAAAATTGTACAATTTAAGCTGAGTGATTAGCGATTGAATCATGCAATAGTAGCTACCCAATAGTACCTACCTAATACCTATGTATACGGAATCTCTGATTTAGAAATCAGCAACATGCCAACATGCAATTATAATATAACTATCAAAAGGCAAGGCTTATCACTTAGTGGCACGTGGAAAATACGAAAACTATTTATATACGAAAAACAACTTAAAGGACAAATTGTGGAATCTCTAGTCTGAGAAAACTGAAAGTGGAAGGGGTAAACTACTTATAAGGGGACCCGCAGTACAGCATTTACTGATGTACCATTGCTGACTCCCAGATACCTTCAAGTCACATGACTTTTACAACTACATAAGAACTTGTATTTTGTTGAAGAAACAATCATTTAAAATTTTTCTTGTTTTGTAAATTGTCTTGAATCAATTAAAAATACTTCATCTGAATGGCAGAGATGCCCGAAAAAGTATTTTTTAAAACATTTTTCTTGAGATATTTGATTATCTAATACAAGTGTGATGAATTAAAAATTAAATTTAAAATTGTATATAAGTTTTGGTAGTTTGATAATATCATAAATAATTGGTTAACATGTAAAGCCGGTTACGTATTCCTAAAAAAATACTTTTAATTTCGGGTGTAATAATCTAAATTGGAAATATTAAAACCTTTAATTCCAGGATCGATCCTATCGTTAATAATATTATCAACGGTATCATTACAAATTGTGTAAGTGTGTATGAAATTGGTTTTATTATTGACTACCATTGTTATTAATATTAATATTGATTAACAGTACCTCTAAGAAACTTTGATAGTGACTTATTAGTTTGAAAACTTGAACGTCCAAAAAAATATATTTTGGAACATGTTTCCAATACTATATTATAGCTTGGTATATAAAAGGTATTGAACCATATTATAACGTTACCTTGGACTTTATTTTAAGATATAATAGGCAAAAGTTACCAAATGTAGGTATTAAACCTATCGATAAATCGAGTAGTATCTAGTATCTAATATTTACCTAGTACTATTTGAATTGAATAATAATATTATAGTTTTCCCCAATAATTATTGTTGACGTTGTGAAAATTTCATCTAAAACCCAAATACACATTAACAGTATATATTATATAAATTAGATCAAACGGTTGAAATTCGGGTCAAACTGGCAATCATTAATGAGAAATGACATTGAAGTACACCTAATATTGTTCAGCCAATTATTACATATCAGCTAAAGAACATAATATAAACTATTAAAAAATATGTAATCTCCAAGCTAACGAGATTTCATATTTCGTTATTATGATATTATATTAATAGTAGGTACCTATACTCAGTCACATGTGTGACGCCCTCCAACATGATAATGCCTACAGCCCTCAACTACAACTAGTAATAATATTTATAATAGTATATGATAAGATATTATTATTAATATAATATTATGTATCAAAGAATATTCGTGAGGATTTTGGTGGAACAAGGTCACGCGTGTTTATAAAATGATCATGATGTATCCGCCATTAACTACCATGGTTAAAAGTGCAAATAATGATACCATTGAACATTTGAACTCCACTTGAACAACTTTGTAATGGCCTCAGTATAATATATAATAATAATATATTCTTCCTATGGTTTAGACATTTAAACAACAGTTTCAAATAACATATTATTCAGACTTACAAGTTTTTAAAAGAAACTTAGTAATTTTATTTTACAACATTGATATTATACTAATTTTGCTTTAGTTAAATAATTTGTTTGGTTACCATGGTTAATAATAAGTTATATCGTTTTCTCTCAGAATTATTTTTATCATATAAAACTATTTATCATTATATTCAAAATATGTAACACGCATCCATTAGTCAAACAGTGACCAACTCAATGTCGATGTACCCTTACGGCATGTCTATACAGCATAGCGACTTCCAGGTTCTTTTTGAAAAACAATTTGATACGATTCAACAACTATAACTTTCTTAGGAGCCTAATGAAATACAAAGATAATATGTATTTTACGCATAAATAGTTACACGCGTGAACTTGTAAATTATGTTTATGGTAACTTCGATTGAGAGTATCAATTCACTAGATATAAATATGCGATTACATTAATAATGAAGAAAATTGAACATATATAGAAACTTGAAATAAAAACAAGTTTTTCTAGATTTTGGCACTTGGTAGAGCATAAAATGTAATGATTTTATAGGTAACCATGTTTTCATTTAATACAATTTTTGAATATTATCTTAACATATTATTTTTAATTTAAAAAAAAAAGTATTAAAATATTATAATATGGATAAGTGAAATATAGCAATTTGGTACTGCGATTATCTAAAGTTGAAAAATAGTACGAACGTTGGACATTGCTAAGAGAGCAATAAGGGAGGATTCGATTAGGTTATGGAAAGAGCTAACAGTTTCTGAAGTGAGAGGGGCATTTATTAAAGATTGAACTAAATTGGCTGTTAGGCCGTTAGGGAATTAACCCATGTGATTCCAATATTTTTATTTAAAGATTCACTTTTAGAGTGGACTGAGTATTAGGAATCTAAAGCCATATATGTTGGTACAGTCTAAAAATGAGATACGCAGTGAGGAGAACAGAATCTTGATTTCCTTGGAGAGTGGTGGCATGTTTGGGTTGGTGTGATGACGGTATATGGATATTCGTGGTTGGATTTTAGGAGTGATTTATTTGTGGAGGTAATCATTGGCTATGTATTAACAATATTAGAGTAGCTAAACGCTGATATGATCAGGTTTTGTTTTTTTTAATAGTTAATTTAAGAAGACGTGATAACCGCATGTGTTGTCTCCGTCTTACAAGTGCGTAACATAGCAAATTCTACGCAAAGCAGCACACGTGTAGCTCCTTTACCTTAAAAATTAGAGTGAATTTACCTCTTAGAAAATCTAAAGGTAAGAATATTATCTAGACAACCTCATGGGTTTTTTATTATATTTTAATTTTAATGCGAGCTACGTGTATTTTAAAATTGTAAATTGTTTGTACATTTTAAAGTACTCATAACTCGCTTAAAAATTAAAATATAATAAAAATGCCCCAAAATATGAAGACAAACAGAAAAAGAACACATTGTAAAATCAATAGGTATGTATGCATTTATTTCTCCGGTCAGAATTGGTAGTTTAAGTAATATTGTAAATTACAATATAATTTAGTGTCCCGGTGTGTTTGTCCTTGCAAACTTACCTTTGGAGTTGGAATCTTATCTAATTCAATATTTATTAAACATAATTTTTGAAGATTCAATTGGGAACTGGTTAACATTTTCCTTTTTCTTTTCGTTTAAATTTTTGAGGTTGCAAATTTATATTTAATGTTCTAAATACCATATATTATATTTACATAAAAAAATACAATTTTTTTTTTATCTGAAAACCCGAGCCAAAAAATTGACTTGGTACCTCAAATGTTTAAAGAAAAAACGACAAATAAAAAATATTTAACATAAACACGTTTAAATTAGTCTATTATTTGCTAAGATAAAAGTAAACAATGCAGTATTAATCTTTACAAATAGTACTAAGCAAAACTAATAAGAATAATTGGACATTAAATGTATACCTATAATAAATAACACCTACTATAATATTATTATTAAATGTTAACTTTTGACGTTTTTGAAAATTTCACTACCATAATATTTTATTGGGGGATGTAGTGGCCGAGCGGACTAAGGCGTCGGTTGCGACGCAGCCGACCCGGATTCGATTCCGGCCATGGGTGGCATTTTTCTTCGGGCAAGTCACGGTGTCCGGAGAACAAGTGCCGCCATCCCCCACCCGGGCATGTCAGATACCTACGGTTGCCCAAATCGAAAATTCTGCCAAAACAAACACACACGTGTACCCTCCCCTACAGTTCCACAGGCTGATGACCCAGTAGTTGAAGCCTTAACCATAATTAAAAAAAAAAAAAAATATATTTTATATTTTATTTTTGTATTAAAAGATTGCTGATTTTTCAGACACATTTAAAAATTGAATACTTAACGACTAAGTAGATATACAGTTTTTATAATAACTTAATAGTTTTTTTTTATGAAACTTCATAATATTATTTAAACTGAGTGCGGTTTTCGTTTAAAATTAATCGAAAGTCTTATTATAAGCATAAAGCATCATATTAAAAACAATTCTTTGTATTCATATTTTGTGTATTCAAATTGCAATGTATAATCTCGTAATGTTTTATTATTAAGTATTTTGTAATGGATTATGGATGTGCAAACTTTGCAGTTTGCACACTGAATATGAGCTTAAATATCAACATTGAATAAATTGAGAAATTTATAGTATTCAATTTGTAAAAATGTAGAAATACAATGGTCACCGGGTGTTTGGTACTTCTAGCTTCACTTCCTTCCGTGTAGAAAAGTGGTGTATAATTAATAATTATATATTTAAAAACAATGACAAATTAATGCATTCAAAAACAATTCTGAACGGAAATCACTTTAAAAGTAAAGTCCGGCAATTTGTCAATGTTTTTTAGAAGTTTTTAATTTCGTCTATTCATTCGGACCTTGTAAGAACTATAATATTATTTATTGTATCTTGTATTTAATTTAATTGGTGACATTTTATAGTGGGTAATAAAATAATACAACAATATATTGATTTTTTCATACAGCCACACAGATATTTAATAAGTACATTAAAAACATTGTGCATAATTTACTCGAAGTTATGCGCACGTGCACGTGACAGGTGTCAATTCTAGTTTTATATAATTTTTATAATATTTAATAATAGGTAGGTGCATTAATATTTATTTAGCTTACGAATCCCAGAAGGCACGTAAACTCCTGGGTTTTGGTGCCTTTCGGCTATTACCGAGTACCGTATACATTAGCCTGAGAACTGTTCAAAAGAATCGAAGGTTTACGGCCGCCGCCACGACGCCACCATCATCATTCACTATAGTCGACTTAGGTGAATCCAACCGACTTACGACCACGAGTCGTCTACGGAACACCAGCACCGTGGTGGTTGTTCCCCGAGTACTGTAACACCCAGATGGTAGTCGGTTTCAGTTGTTCCGGTTCCTACAACTCGTACGAAACCACCACCTGATCGATAGTCCTACTCCGCCAGGCGGTGTGAGAGAGCCCCCGCGATCACTTGTCTTGAGACCACGAGTGTGTTTGCACTCTCCATCACCCCCACCATCTTCTCAATCATATTTGTTATTGATATGACATGATTTGGACATTAACATAGGGGCTAACCGCTCCCTATACGTGGAGAATTTCCCGTTAGCGCCAAAAAAAAATTAATTCGTTTTGGGTACAGTCTATTTGTGGCAAAATAAAAAAGGTATGTTTTTTGAGACAGCCTATTTGCGCCAAATTTACCTGTATAAACATTTTACATTAACGAAATGGCTTAATTATTATATTTTAAAGACACGGCGTAATTTATAACTCTTGTAAGTTGTAACTCATAATAAAGTTATTTGTATAAGCCTATAGATTTAAAAGTCTTGTATAATATGTCTCAATGAATGAATATACTTAATATCACACAATCATATTATTTTTATTATTATTATTATTATTATTATTGACACTTCGCGTAAACGCTATATTCATATTATTACCATGTATTTATGTTATATACGTGCTACAAAAATTTATTAAATTGTTCACTATCGATAAAGGTCGAACCACCTATTTTTTTTAGTTATGCCTATAGTAAATATATTATTGTACAACTGTCAAAACTCACATACCGTCAATAAGTGATTTCCTAGTACAAAAGGTAGGTACCAAGTTTTGTTCTGATTAGAATATTACAACTCGACTCAATAATTATGTAGAAAATATGGTATCGGTAGGTACATGGGGGATTAATAGTTCAAACCTAAACCGAAAAGTTTTCAAACAATATTATTTTTCGACATGCTGCTATTATATTATATAAAAATTATATTATTATTTTACCTATGTAAAATACAATTTTGAATTATTTTAAATATTATTTTGTATTAACTATTATACTATATTGACGTTCACATGTTCATTATATTATTATTATTTATACAATTCTTGTATGGTTTGTGTAACTGTCCATACCGTGGTAAAAATTGAAAATACTAAATGCTTTTTAAAATTTTAAAATTAAACTTGATTATAAATAAACGTGTATTAGGTATAACTATTATAATATTAAATTAAAAATTAAAACTGATTATTTATTAATTATTATTATGCTGTAAAATTCGTGTCTTTAAAATACATATATGAATTAAACCAAGTTGTCAATGTAAAATGTTTATACAGGTAAATTTTGCTAAATAAATAAGCTGTCTCAAAAAACACACCTTATTTATTTCGGCACAAATGGGTGGTGTCTTTTATACATTTATGGGATAAGGTGGAAAATGAACCGACCAGTGCCATTCCAACTCACCCCATTGCTCAGTGACATGGGTACTTTCAAACATACCTGAGACGTTCGTTAGCCACTCAGGTACTTGGCCCATATATGTGAATCCGTAGTTTCACTTGTTAATATAATAACAACCGGTTAGAAATAAAAACCGTTTATACACTATCCAGTCCATATTTATGTTAAAAAATGTATAGTATATAACACGTAATAAACCAAAATATTATTTTTCATTAATTTACAAATACCTAATGTATTTCTACATAGGTATTATTGTTTTAATTTACTCAGAAATAAATTATACTAATATTTATTTTCTCATTTGTATAAATAGATGGTTTTTAATATTCCAAAAAATTTTTCATATTTTTCTATTGTACCGTATTGTCATCAATAAAACATTATTTTTTATAAAATAGCTTTGATAGTTTGAGACTTTAAACATTCATTTTACAACTATAATAAGAACTATATTGCTTCAACAAAACACTTACTTGGTTCATGGGTTTTACAAACTCATCATAGATGATTACCAATTACTGAGATATAATAGATATAAGTACTTTATCCCCTACAGGAGAAAAAATCCATCAAGTAAATAATAATTTTATAATGACAATGCTCGAGGTTATTACTTGTATTTACACTTATATTTTCCACGTTAGTTGGCTGTCAATATTACAAATTAATTTATAACCTAATAATTATTACCATCTTCGAGTCAGGATGAATATTGCACACCTATAGGGCATAGGCCATAGTATATAATATTTAATGAAAATAGTGTCGATAAATATTATTTTATGCTATACAAAATGTTTGGTAATCGTAACTTAAAGCTCGCAAATAATTAATTATGTATTATATTAAAAAGCACCAATAAATGTTTTTTGAATTTAATTTAATTCTGCAGACATTATTCCCCTACAACGTCTAATCTATTTTTCTGTTCTATATACCTACTATTATGCTCTGACCACAAAAATCCTGTCATCTGCCCTTTTGATCCCAACTATTTGACTGCAATTCTATAATATTCTTTACCATACCATGCTCGTCTTGATTACATCAGATGACCTATTTAAGAAATATTGAAAAATATGATCCTATTTCTACCTTTATAAAACTGATTATCCTGGTAATCCTTGTGACTTGTAATATTCATCATATCATATTATTGCTAATATATTTTCTCCCAAATCTTTAATGAACGCATAATATAATAAAACATATTATTGCTGTCAAATATAATTTTTAGTATTTTTCTATATTATAATTGCATTAAAAAGCGTGTCCCAAGTTATCTGAAAATCATTATTTATTTAAAGATGTAAAATGATTTTTCTTCATTTATTAATTTTTTCTTCAGACTGACTGTTAGTCAGTTCATTTTCAGATTTAGTAGTTTACCAGTATAGACATACCTAGCCACAAAACCTACAAGAGTTTTGATGCATGAGTGCTTGTAAAAACTTACTTTCCTGGTTTATACTGCTTATACAAATATATATAAACTTTTTGTTTTATTTTAGTGCAACATTGTTTTATTTCATTTCGCTTTTCTGGTATAGAATACAAAAGTACAGAACTAATAATTGTAAAATAATTTTAACATTGTTGATTCAAGTTAGCAAACATAACATAATATTATTATTAACCTGAAATTGGAATCAGTCATAAAAACTAAAATTAAATATTAATATATATAATGCAACAAAATTAATGAAAGCATCTAAATTTTATAAATATAGTAACTATAAGAGTTAGGTATAGGACATAAAGAAATGACCCCTTAACACTTATTGGAAATTTATAAATGATGGTTACATCCAAATTATCAAAGTACAATAGATTTGTGTGATGAAAATGAAATAACATACATGACACTTTTTGAGCGTAGAATTCACTTACAATACAAAACAGAACACTTAGGTAATTTAGTATTTACTTATAAACGGTAATATTATAGTATTCACGCGTCACTCAGAATCTCAAATAAAATATGTATAAAACGAGGGCTGTAACTATATATAATATACTATACAGATGGATTATATGATGCCACAAAGTGACGGAGCATTTAAAATAAATTATAAAGGAGATCGACAATAATTACGCTTCAGACTCATATATCTGGGTGATTACCAACCAGATTTGGTAAGTTGGATAGAGAGATTTAGAAGATGAGAAAATGATTATGGTTAGTTGTATTTTTTTGCAGCATTTTGAGATAATCCATACTATTTAGTTGTTGAGTAAAATTCTTATCAAAATGATTTATTTAGAATTTTAAAACAAACCAAAAAGGAGTTGTTAAAATATTATGTATAGGATACGAATAATATAATATAATATAATAATATAATAATAAATTAAACATTTGTCACAACTCAAAAGGTTGAATAAGTAAGAACACAAGACATAATATATAATTTACATAATTAATATGTACTAAAGAATTTAAAAACAAATTGTTTTTTAGCGAAAAAAAAATCATTAATTATATTATATAATCAAATATTTTTGATGACCTATACTAATGATTTTCAAATGACCTATACATTTTGAGGTAATCAAATGACAGCTGTCAGGTACAGTATAGAACTTTTATACAATGGTTATCATTCGAGTATTATAATATACAGCTATTAATTAAATTTATTGAAATAAAAGTATCATAAATAATATCCAGCAGCGTGATATCTTAACAACAAAATATTTAATTACTATTTTCAATCTAAAATTATTGCTATATGGTATGTATAGCCAAAATGCATATCTTATAATAAATTATGTAGCTTTATTTCCTAGATACAATATAAAATATTTATTAGTTAGGTAATATAAACCAATTAAATCATTGAGGCACTTATTTAGTGGGGGCGAGTGTACCTTGTTTCATAGGACAGACAATATTTAGTCCATTTAGAGAGCGGTAAATGTATTTTGACATCTTATTATGATCAATTGAATGTATCAAACAATAAATACATTTATCTATACTTCTTTATCTATATACTATATACTATTATTATATTATATTATTAGGGTTTTAAAATTTCGTCAAATTTATTTTCTTGAAATATTTCATTTTCGTGAAAAAAAAAAAATTAAAAGTTTATAATTGTCAACTTCCAAGTGAACATTTTTAAAAGTAGGTTTATTGAAACAAAGAAAATATTATGTAACATATTTACATGTAAATATATAATTTATAAGTTGTATACTTGTATGGTCTGACAGTCGCTCAAAAAGTTCGGTAAAAGTTGATCAGCCCGCCCGAAAAAAAATTCTGGCTACACCACTGACACAGAATGTTACACCTATTAAAACAACCTTATTTACCACTTTACTTTTTCAGTTTACTTATCTTCACTACCTGTTATCAAATATATCCAGTGTTGGGTAAATTACTTTTAAATAGTTATGAAATTACGTTACTCGTTACTTCAAATATTTTTATTTAATTTACATTTGCGTTACCTAAAATTATTTTTATCACGTTACATTACTTTTTCATTAATGAAGTAATGCGTTATACATTACGTTATTTTTTATTATATTTTTTTTTAGCCATATTCAATTCATATGATTCAATTATTATTGTAACAATAGATCTATTTTTGTGTTATGTACAAATGTAAAATCATCTTACCTATACGGCTATATAGTCATAAGTCATAAATCATAATTAATTTTTATTAAATTGTATTTTTAAACCGAACTCTTTTCTTTCTGCTAATAAAGTGATAACATTTATTCCTGGAATGTTTAGTAGTATTATTAACTGCCTATTATCGGAATAAAAAATATAATTGATTTTTAATTTTTCTGGGATATCCTATACCTGTAATAAATTCAAAACTATTATTTTAATAACGTGGAAAATAACGCCTTAGTGCGTTACTTCATAGAAATTACTTTTCAAAAGTAATTTTATTACAATTGCATTTCTTTAGGTAAAATGTAATGAAATTATTGCTGCGTTACTGAAAAAGTAATTGCGTTGCAGTAAATTGTAATTTGCGTTACGTTACTACCCAACACTGAATGTATCTACTTTTATAATTTATCTACTTTACTGTATTTTACTGTATACTCATCTAATAAAATAAAATAAAATAAAATATTATTGTAACCAGTGTTGTCGCGTCTATGTAAACATGAAGAGTTTCGATTATATCAACAAAAAGTTTCGAAAAATTCCCAATTTTTTATGTTGTACTCAGACCTCGCTTCGCTCTTTCTTCGCATAGTTATATACCCTTGTTCCACACCTTCACTATAATTATCATATTGTATACACACGATTAAAGATAGAACGGCCATGTACCTAGATAAGACGTAATTGTTTATTTATACCACATCTGTCTTACTGATACCATAATCAATTGAGGTACAATGTAACAATGCCATACTAACTTCATCCACTATCAAGTTCATCAACATTCTGTCATCACTTCATAGTTCATATTATACTTTTGAATTAACTTTCAATTAAACTATGTATTAAAATAATAAACAATTGACAATGTACGATTATAATTTATATATTATAAATTAATAAAGTTTATAAATCAATTTAAGAGCTTCCTCAATCCAACAATGTAACCAAACATAAATCATAATAATAATAAAACAATTAAATGTATAAATTAACAAAGTAATGAAAGTAGTAATTAAAAATGGATAATATTAAATAGTTCCAACGTACCATTTTTTAAACTAAAAAATTATTTGTTTTTTTTTTTTTATCAATAATTTATCGTTACAATAATCTGACGCTTAAACCAGAATTTCAAAAGAATTAATTAACATATACCCGACTTATAGCTGATTGTCTAAAATACATACATTATTTGATTGATATTTTCAAACTTTTATAATTTTTATATTATTTCATTTTTACACTTCAACGATGAAAATAGAATTTTTTTTACACAGTTATTACATTGTATACCTACATGTAACAACGACACGTTATTTTTTTATTTTAATTAATTTTTTTTTAGTATTTATTGCTATATTATGTTGACATTTTAAGTGTTTTAGTGGTATTTGATATTTTAGATTCTGAGTGAAACGATGAATGTATTGATTTTACAATAATGTGTGGTTTTTTTTTCATTTTTCATTTTTTTTCATTTTTTTTTTTCATCACGTCATCACGTTTTAGAACAGTAAAAGTGCTTGGATTTTCTTCAACAGTAGCTTTCCTGATAGGAAAGTGAATCTAGTTGGTACTTTGGGGGGTCAAAAGTAAAAATTTCACAGTAGTTTTCACAAGCGCCGGGAAAAACAACATACAAATTAAGGAAAAACGGGAATTTTTACGCAAAATCGGTTGTCCAAAAAATCGATTTTGGTTTTTGGTGTAACTCTAAAAAAAATGAACGTATATACATGAAATTTTCACTGGTTGTTTATATTTGCATTTTATATACACGATAACA
>WHPZ01559884.1:0-12499 GCA_016617965.1 Macrosiphum rosae | reverse complement strand
AAGAGTGCCGAGAGGCTAGTAATATTTAGCCTCAGACGAGTCAGACGGCCGTACGATTGTAGAAATATATTTCAAGATAGTGGGGGAAGTCGGAATATTATTATTAAATGAGGCTGAACGATTCGGGCCTCAGAGTTTGTCAACATTATCCATTAGTCATTTGTCGAAACGACGTGATTTCCACTAATAGAAAAAGGAACGGAGTGGTTGTCATCATGTCGTTTACTGTAAGTGTATACCTACCTATATAATACTTTTATCACAAACTAAAGATATTATTGGTTCTTATCGAACAAATAACAATGAACATATTATTATTATTCAATTTTCAATTTTGTACTTGTACTAAGGCTCTAATAGAAGTTTTTAAAGAGCCCTACTTCATAGGTACTTGTACTATAGTAGAACCATGGTAGTATTCAATTGATTAATAATTAATTGTTTGTTTGCCTTACCCCTCATACGGTTCACGAGCCGCCACTGATATATATCGGTGTCTCGTCGACGGCTGTCGGGATTGTGTCTGTGTCGGCGGAACGCGATGCTCATACGAAAATACAGAACGCGTATTATAATAATATTTTTTTTTTTTTTACTTGATCTTAAGCCCGGTGACTATGGCCATTAGCTATTTTGGTTTTGTAGGTTTGTATGTCGATAAGGGAAGGAACACGTGTGTGTTTTATTTGGCAGATTTTTTGATTGAGCACCCGTAGGTATCTACCATGCCCGGGTGGGGGATGGCAGCACTTGTTCTCCGGACACCGTGACTTTCCCGAAGAAAAGTGCCACCCATGACCAAGGTGCGTCGCAGCCGACGCCTTAGACCCCTCGGTCACTCCGTCCCCCTATAATAATATAGGATATCATAATATTATCATGTATTATATCGAGGTTTCGTCAACTCACGGTTATATTATACCCAGGTATACCTCAAGCTGTTTCCTGTCGACGAACAACGGTCGCGACTGCCTATATAGCTCCACGGTTATAATATATAAGAGCAATAGGTATTAATGTATAGTTAATATTATTAGGTGCAGTGTACCAATTCCGAATATTATTTATTTATCAACTGATTGACTGGGCAGTTGAGCGATCTTGACAGTATCTTGACAACAAGACAAAAGTTTTAATTCGATAATACACGCAAGCAAGAATAAAACAAAAAAATAATAATAATAATAATATTAAAAACAGAAAATGAGCAAAATAATTCAATACAGTAGCTGGCCATGAACTAGCAATTACTTGTAGGTGGCCTTCCTCGCCGCATAAGCCGGGGTCGATGGGAGCTGATTGCGAGCATATTATATTTGGGGAGACTCGACGTAAAGAGACAATAATAGAAACGGAGCGAGCCGGGTGGAGTGGGTCGAGGAGGAAACGTAAACAGGAAAGTATAGATAGTTATTTTCGTACGCCGTATATAATAATGTACCGTCAATAATTTTTTTGGAAAAAGTTTAAATTGGCACCACAACTATTCTGTCCGCTAGGGATGTTTCTAAGCGTAATGCATCATGCAAGAAACAGGGGCGTAGACGTGCAAGCGGGGTGGTTGATATTGAGTACCTATACGCGTGTGGCTTGCGAAGGAGAGGAAGCGGCTCTGTACGCGCTCGAGACTTGAGGAGTCGCGTGCAGTACATATAAGGGTCCCACAGGACGGATCTGCTATAGAGGACGAACTATAGACAACAGTAAAGAACCTTTATTGCAGAGGAGGACGGCACATGACAATATCACATAATCGACTATATACACTCCCCGCCCGGTCGAAGGTCAATGCGACCAAAAAAAAAAATGTGTCGACTCGTCCTGTACGACGCCTGCTATTATACTCGCGCGTAAGACATAATATTATATTATATTTTTATTTTTTTTATCATATATTGGCCACAAGTATATAATAATAATATACTCGAGGCGGTGGAAATCGGCTCGACTGTACCTATAATGACGTAGCGTTCGTCCATGACCGTAAGTACTACACGCATGACTACGATCAAAATAATATTATGTTTTTTTTTTTTCAAAGACTATAGTGTCTATACTACGACTGCGACGGCAATGTGAACACTACTTTACATACTCGCGAGTATGACAATATTAGACTGTCCGTCAACGGCGGCAGCGGCGATGGCGTAGTTGTCATAAACATTATAATTTAATATAATATTATTGCTTGAAATTAAAACCGATTGATGTCTAACATCATATAGCCCCCCATAATAATTATTATTAAGCATGAATTTTGTTTTTCTACACTTGTTTTTATGTGTTTCGATAATGTTTTCGAGTGGCGGCCGATTGTCTACAAAGAAATGGAAAATAAACCTTTAAATTATTGTTTTGTTTTCTCCATCAATCACTGTATGCGTTTTGCTTGGGCACATTGATTGAGGATAATATATATTATACCTATAGTAATCGAGGGCCGGACTCATGAAATAACCTTCGTTAAAATTTAACTTTGGTTTTTTTAAGAGTCCACCCCCTTCAAAAACATATTTTTTTCATAACACTAATATATAAGCTTGGGATATTAAAATACAACACAATTTAACATATAACAATTTGTTAGCTATAGATAATTTGATGTAAATGTAATAAATAAATGTTATTTTTTAATAAAACCATGCAGGGTGCTGGCTTAAAATTATTTTGTAATAATTTATACTACACAATATAATTATGAAATACTTTGGTGTTTATTATATTAATATCGACATTTGGGTAAGCAGCCTGCCTATACGATACATATTTAGTTATTTAAACTACATGGTATAACGCGAAGTGAAGTTCAATACTACTAACTTTAAGCAGTTTCTTTGAATTAACTATTAAAAAGTATGTGCAACGAATAAACAAGTTTCTAGGTACCTAATAAGTAATAATAATATAATACAATGTGGTGTAATAATAATTATAAATTAAATCTTCAAGACTTGACCACCAGACAATTATAATTCGTTGATAAAATATCAAATCCCTTTGAATATTTTAAAACGTAGGTAATTAAAATATTAAAATCAAACCATATATAATATTATTTGGTTACCGCAAAGAGGTGTCCGATATAGTTATATTGATAAAAATTAAAACTCAAATAAAATATAGTATTATATTGTTATGTATTATCTTCCATTTAATCGAGTCTAATGATTCTCGATGATTATAGACGTAATATTTTTTTAATGCTAGACTAACACATTTTATACACTTAACTGTCCTACATTAAAGGAATATTAAACAGTAAAGGGGAGTGTTTGTATAATATTTTTAAGAACACAATTATATATAAACCACAGCATTTGAAAACGATTATGAGTTGTGTTCAGAAAACCAGAAAACGATCAATATTTAGATACCAACTGACTCGCTTAAATTTCTTCACGGTCAGTTTGCTGTTTTTCGATATTATCTCCAATAATACTGATAAATTCGGAAAATGATTGCGTGTAATAAATTTCCCATGTACCAAGGTTCTGTGTGAAATTAAAATCATTAAGTTTCTTTTACAGTAACCCAAAAAGTGTTTTGTAAATAAAAATACAGGCATCGTTGAAACCCCCAACATAATACTTCTCGCATACAGCTCAGCATGACAGTATCTAAAACAAATTTTGAGTGCCATATAATTTTACTATGGCGTTCTATTAAATAATGATTTTCAACCAACTTGACATGTGAAAGCGTTTTCCAAAAGATTATATTACCATATACCTGTATATTATTTTAAGCTAACCTATAGTGTAGGTATTCAATTAGTACCTAAGACGTTGTAATTAAGTTGAATTGTGATATATTGTTGTGTTATATATTTTGTAGTTGTGATATACTTCAAAATTATTGCTCGTAAACTCAGTAGGAGATAGTTCAAAGATAGTTGAAAACTACTTTGTATACATATTTTTTATGAGTCAATCTTATTTAATGTGACTTGTTTTCCTTTGTTATACATAGAAAATAAACGCAGGCATCTTTAGAATTCATTAGCATAAATTGCAGCCTTCATCAACTCAAATTGGAGTACATCTTAATTATATAAATATTCTTATGAGTTATTATGATGATTTCTAAACTTTATGTATCAACATTCAACATATAATCAAGCTAAATTGTATGATGATTTAATTGAGTAGTCTCGTATGCTATTTTAGTCGTTAACTTGAACAAATGCTAATACATAATAATCTCTAAGATAAATAACAAAATAGCAAACAATTTTACAATTAAAAAAAGGGGTAATGCAAGTAATCCCTCTGCTGTACATTGGTGCCGATTGTACATCGTCATTGGGTAAGTCACTGTAATGTTACATTTGAATTCAAATTATATAAATCATTGCATACGAAAAACGATTATGAGCGTATTCTATGTCTAATGTATTATTATAAATTATGGTTTATTTATATTGCTAGCCCGGCTAGGCATCATAAAATTATTTATTTTACTACCTATTAGTAATACGGTAGGTTGAAATAATTTTGTAGGGGGTTGCAGTTTGTTGAGGTACACCTCTAGGCGAGGATTTGTCACTAAAAACCTGGATGGGCAGTGGTCACGAATTCGGCCAATCCTGGGAACTAGCGGCGCCTACTCGTAGCTTTCAGATCCCCACAGAAAACATTTTTGAATTACAACAAAATAGGTGACTAAAACCGTTCTTCTTTGTTTAAATATCTAATTTCATCCAAATTTGAGTTTCAAATTTATATAAAAAAAATCATGCTTATAAAATACCTTTAATAATAATTTATGAGGAACTTTGTAGTACATTTTCAAGCTTTTTATATCAAAAGCTTGTAATAAAATACTCGTGTAATTACTTTTTTTTTTTTTAAATTCCAGTATCAACAACTTATGCGAAACCTTAAATTCAATTTTCAAATCTAAGGTGTAAATATTAAAATTTTAAGAATTCTTTACTAAAATGCAATCCGCAAATCTTGGCAATTTTAGCAATTTCGACCAAATTTATAAAAATGCTTTAAACGTTCATAAAAGTTTACTGTGGATTTCCGCTCAACTTTTTTTTTTGATTCCAGTAATAACAACTTATAAGGAGCCTCATTTCGAATATTATGTCATGTGTATAAAACGATAATTTAAACATAAGGTGAACATTTTATGTAAGGAGTTTTTAGTTTTTGAATTACGCAACAATATTAGAAAATCAATATGGTAGAAAAAATGTATTAAACATTTCCGTTTTTCTATAATTTTTTGTTTGTTTTTTTCCAATTATTTTTAAAAGTACTGGGAATTTTTAATTTTGTCCTCTCGAATATACCAACTAGATTCACTGTCCTACCATAAAAGATATTGAAGTTAAAAACCAAAGCATATCTTCTACCATATATTGTGTAAGAAAAAAAAACGCATTATCATCGTAAAATGTATTCATTCATCGCTCCGTTCAGAATCTAAAACTAGGTAATAAAACATAAAAATCCCTTAACCTCTTCACTTTATATGACTAGTGCAAAGCTCGTATAATGTTGTTGTCTTCATTGTATTCTAAAAAAAAATTTTGAAAATAACTATTTATAAAAATACAATAATAAAAATAGTCAAACTGGTTTATTGCCATAAAATAAATATGTGCGTATAAGTTTCATAGTAGTAAAAGTCCACTGAGAATACCAACACTTTGTTTCCACTTCATCGAACGTCGAGGAACTATCCTTTATTCCCCGGAGAAGATAAACGACTAATCGAAGATTACACCAGTTTTCCTTTCGATTCAACCGGATATCCGGGGGGAGTAAAACAGAAATTGTAAGTCATTGCACGTCAATTCTAACCATGCCGACATGAAAATAACTCTACTACTACACTGACGGGCAAATGAAAAAAATATTATCGGCGTGAAGCAATTATCGTTGTATAATAAAATCGTCGAAGAGACAATAATTTCCCAGCGGAATGCACAGGCTTACGAGACAATAATATAAATTATTAATAATAATGAGAATTTGAATGGGATAAAATAATATTGGCTTCTCCACGTCATCTCTCATAGGCTCCATTCATGATCAAACCATATGTGTTTATATGCGCGCGCACACATAGTGCACGTATGCAGCACGACAAAGTCCACAATAAACAACCCTCTACTCCATTGATATCGCGAAGAAAATATAAAAGCGAAAAAGCCCTAAAGCACTGAAAAATAAACGGAGACCTGGCCGATCGCTCCGTCGACGGCACATATTGTTTGTTTAACGTGCAGCCATATGGTTGTCGGATCGTTCGCTTCCCACGGGCGCGCCACCGAGCTTTATCGTGATTAGATATTTTTGAACATGTTAGAGGCATCGACAGGAGGTTACATTGTTGGACAGCAAAATTAAAAAAAATACATGTTTGTGTGTGTGTGTGTGCAGCACCTATTATAAACAAAATTTATTTTTAAGAAACAGAAAAAATTGTTTTCTTAGTTTCAATATAAAAGACATAAAAAATAATCGAAAACTATTTTTAAATCGGTAGGTACCTATATCATTGGTTTTAATTCGTACCTAAGAATTTTTCCGTTTTTGCTAGATATTACGTCAGTCATATAAAATATACACAACTGGTATATTTACGAAGTGGACAGAATGTACCAATAATTTATCAATTATTCACGAAAATGGAGCACATTTTTTCACCGATTTTTTAGTATACAATTTTTATCATGTTGTTTATATTAAGGTGTTTTGTGAAGCATTGAATACACGCAAATAACATACATTACATTGATGTAAATATTATAATGCTAGTTAGGTTTGTCAATCGAAAAAGGAAAACATACTTTATTACCATCATTAGGAGTAGGTACCGAGCAAATACTGGGTTACAATATTATATTCAACGGGTTTGTGAAAAAAAGCACCTATACCTTTATGGTTTATATTATGATGTGCTGCTCATAAATTTATAATTAACATTTTAACAATGGCTATTGTCAATATCATCTGGATGATTCTCATTATGACATATTATGAATTATTTACTTTTCAACGAGAATTATCCGATAATAAATTTGAAATTATCCTGTCAATATCGACATTTGACATTAACCAATTATTGCAGTGGATAAGCAAAATGTTTCTTTCAATTTGGACGTCTAAAGTTCACTCAAGTTAATATTGTTTATGTTTACTTGGTAAGCTTACCTACTAATTTATAGATATAATTCACTCACGCATTACATGAACTACTCAAATGAAAAAAAAAATAAAAAATAAAAAAAGAATGATTATTGGATATTTGGAACTATGAAAAATATGTGTACATTTGTATTAAAATATATTTATTATATGTATCACATAATATTGTGTCATTCATAATTTAAATAAAGTGAATATACTTTTTTCCATTTGGCTGGAACAATTTAAAAAAAAGTTTTTGTTAACTTGATGTTTTTAGTAAAATTCGTATTTGAGTAAAATACTATTTCCCGACAACATACTTCTATTTGATCCATCAAAATTAAACTTTATAAATATATGTATAAATATTATTTTAAATAAATGTAGTTACCTATACATAATTTTCACGATTCGCCACCATTATACTATTATATAATATATTGATATATTATAGTAGTCCAAAAGCAATGGTAACATCAACACACTGTTTCTAAAAATGATGAAGATTTATATAAAACAGAAAACAAACTTCTTCGTGTTTTAATATATTATATTACACACTACACTGTTTCATCTGAAACAACACATCTGATTAACCCACATCACGTAGTTAAGGAATTCCTCTGGCGTAGTGTCTTCCTCGTGAAATGAGTTGGGCAAAAGCCTAATAGTTTACAGGATAAACAAATTTATCCTTTTTGAAATATTCAAGCCAACCCCTTAGGCTCGCAGTATATGTACTCGTATACTCGTATACGGAAATTATTATTTTGTATCAATTAACAAATAATAATGTTATTTGAAGTGCATTTAAATCTTTTCCTTGCTCCACGAGCACTAATTATACTATTATAGGAATAACCCCACCATAAAATTGCAATTGAACATATTTTTTGTGACCCATTTACAATTGGTACACTTGAGCAAATGATTATTTTTCTGTGCAATTTAACACGCTTCAACCAATTATAGTCTCTGGCAGGTAATGAACGTATAAGGGTGTTAGAAGTACTTCCAGCCACATTAAGTAAAAATAAAATAAAAACATTATTATTACGCCTTCACAACAATCTCACACAAAATAAAACGTTTTATGGTATTGAGTTTAAAATATGTTCTTTCTAAAAATTTACAATAAAGCAGGAATAAAATTGTCATTTTTCTTTAACGGAATACAAGTTTTAATTGCATCATAATAATCTGTTTTAGTTAATGAATGATTAATGTGCATTTTTTCATCGAGTGTTTTAATACTAAGATAAATTCGGTTAAGAATCAATTTAGTTTTATGCGGAAAATAAATGCGAGTACAATATTATTATTATGCCTTTGGTATTTGCTGAACAATTATTTCTTAATTTTATAATTATGATATAAAAAATATAATTTAGTAACTACAAAATGTATTAAAAATAATTCAAAAGGTAAATACAAATTCATTTTTATGTAAAAGCCCATGATTTATTATAAACTTTTATTATTTTAAAATAGTCAAAAATGTTATTTTAAATTACCATATTTCTTATGATCTACTTGTTTTTACAAAATAACATCAATATAAACATACAAATGCATTATCTGAAAATCAGTCAAAGTGTATTTTACAGTTTTAATTAATTTCTATAATAGAAGTATGGTTTTCCACGAGAATAAAGAATATGGTATAAATTAGAGTTTGGTATTATTAATTTATTATTCGAATGAAAATTTATTTGAAAATTGTTCGTCTATTTTATTAAATTGGAAATTTACGAGTATGTTATTAGACAATTTTTCGAATTACTAAATGTTTGCATATTATTCGATTAATTTGTATTCTGAAATAAGTGTCCTCCATTGGGTGGCTACTTTTCTCATGTGTCCAATGTCTTAAAAATACTTCAAAATACACGCTTATTGTAAAAATGAAATGTTAATTTTAAAGGTAAAATTAAAAAAAAAACTATATTCCAATAATAAAAAAAATAATAATTTGAATTAATTTTTATTCAAATAAATATATGTTTTAATAGATATCTAGATAAAGTTGTCCAACTTTACTGTATAATAACTGGATGAAACTTAGTTTCTTAATCCTCAAAGTGCACTAAGTAAAGAAACCTATTCAAATAAGAAGGATAAATGGTCAAATAATAAATATTATAATATATTGTACAATGTATTTTAGTAAAATTGTTTTCAATAATTCCGCTTTCGTTAAGATGATATTATATTTTTTAATATTTTATCCGAGTGAATAATAAAACCATTTATTGTAATTATTATTATTATTATTATTTTGTATTTCGCATATTACAATATTATATTTGTTACAATAGGCATAAACCATAAATGTTTAATCGATTAATATCAAATAATGTGGTAGGTATATTACTATTGGTAATTATTTATATTAACTTCAATATATTTGAAAGTCAATTTAAGTCAACAATAGTATAAAAATAATACTATTCTTGAGACATGTATACTTACCAATATAATATATATGTCAGCGCAATTCAAACTTAACTGACCTACTTCGAAACCTTTCAAAACTTAGTACATTTCAAAAAATACCAAAAGAACCTAAATATATACGGTTTAAATGTTTTCCCACCAAATTTGTGGTAGGTATGGGTTAAAGATAAAACGTAATAGATAGTATAAACTCCAACGTGCACAAGGAGTTTAACTAATTCATCACAAATCACGCTCCGCGTGGAATGAAATTGTTTAAAAGTATGATAGGTATGCTGTATATTAAACGAGCCAATTTCATGATATATACCTACCTACTTACTTGCGAGTAAAATTTAACGAACCGGGAAATTAATTATTATATGAACATTTACCTTTAGTGCTTATAAACGAACAATGTATAATATTATGTATAATACATCGTACGAGTTAATTTTTTTTTTCGTTTCCCCAGACAAGTATAAAAACCTCTACAGGGTCTCGGCGCTATTACTAAAGCTTCCACGTGCACGTTTAAAGGCTTCACTATTAAAACGCCAATGTCCGTGCCAAAGTAATTCAATGCCCGGGGGATAACGAGGGGCGATAAAATGGTCTGACCATGTCATTATTTCGACCTGAATAATAAATTCGTGTAGATGTTAAATCATATTAGAAAATGCTTGTTCGGTGTATCGGGACGCTGACGCCACTAGACAGCTTTTGGAACACGTGAAAACAAGGAATAAGGAACAATAAATAAATTATTATTGTACCCGTCTCTGGGGCATCTCGCTCAAGTTTCTTGTATCTTTCAAAGTTTGTATGGCTCCTTTGGATTTTCACAATTTGTCGATTAACAGAGCAAGCAAAACGGATTTAAAATAGTAAGTACGCCTTTGTAACTGCGAAATCCCGTAACCGGAACCGGAAACGGAACAAATGTCAGATGAAAATTAAGGACAGGAATTATTAAAATAACCATAACAACAACAACAATCATTGTTATAATAACGGTAGTGGAATATTAAAGTATAGTATTTTTCAAACGTTTGTTATTTTTTATATTAAACGACAAAAATGAATTAAGCTACACTCGAATCAAACACGTCATATCCAAACAATGCGAACCGAATATTATGATATGCGAACGCACGTTTTTTGAGTTAAACCAAAATTAGTATAGGTACATATTATTACACGTTTAATGTAACCACTAACCGTCAAATAATATTCGATGTATTTAAATAAATAAAATTTATCTTTGTGTTATTCCAGTTGGCGCTCCTTTGTTGTACAATGTTTAATAATAAAACCTAAATACAAAATGAATGAAAGTATTACATGCGTGTCAAGAAAATAAAATTACTTTTGTTGAAACAAAAAAAAAATTTCTACGTTTGGCATAGTTCTAAAAAGGTTATGCCAAAACCATAAATACAAATAATAAACGCTTTTAACTTTTCCTATAGAGAAACTTTATACAAATGTTGGTAGGTGGTACGTTTCCGAAAGCAAAATACACAAGTAATTTGTTCATCTATTTAACACAATATACCATACAATTCTGAATCCCCTTATAATAATATTATAGCGTTAGACTTTTAAAAGTTATTTATAAATGTATATATTAAATACAATTCTGATACATATCCAAAGTCAGAAACAAAAACATTCATTGTTATTGTTAAACGAACAATAACAATATAATTAGACGACAGTCCAAATTTTCAAATGAGAAAATATGTCTTAGGTATATTGTAGTAGTTCTTGCCTATTGTGATAGAGAAAGAGAATAAAAAGCAAAAAATTGACTAGGATGGAAAACATTTTGTGAATGGACTTTTTGTTATATTATAATTTTAAATTCAAATATTGTCCTTTAGTGTATATATAGGCCCTAACTACTAATGGATATTATGATCATCAATAATCAATGGAGTATAATATATTGTACAATATAATTTACATCTATACTACTTCTATAAAACTAGGTACCTATTTAGTTCTACTTAATGTCTATATATCAGGAATCGACATTTTTTTTTCTTTTCACCGGTAGGCATTAAAGCTCAATACTAAACTCTAAACAACTGTCATTATGTAAAAGATACAAGACTACGATAAGTAAAGCGAAAATTAATTTACATCGTTAAATCGTTTAATCGTTGTATATCGAGATAGTGGTTACAAGCTTAAATTCAACATTTTCTAAAACTTGCATTCATATTCGTAAATGGTTTTTTCCAGTGAGATTTAGAATCGATGTTATGCTTTTTATATTTTCTATAATATTTTTAGTAAATAAATTAAAAAACCATGTTTTTAAATAAACAATGTTAATGTTAGTTGACTGTTCTTTACAAGCCTTAGTACGTATTGTATTTAGGTTAAATGATCATCAGGTTTTTGATTATTTTTAGCCATTCAAGTAAATATTTATAAACTTCGTGTGTGAAATCAAGCACACACACGTCGTCGAAATGATGCAATGTAAATTTCGACAACTATTTAATCTAAATTCTCGTGGACCATAAGCTATACTGGACAAAGTTTAGGTACATTGTTTCAGCATTGTGCGGGAATGGTCGATAATGTAGGAAACTGTATTGTACTAAAAACATATTTTTCACATTTCCTGAAATGCATAAACATTAACATCGTGCACAATGTTCAAATTTTCTACCTAGGTAACGCAATTAAACATAAAACTAATAATTTCAAAGATATTTTATGTATTAATATCGTATACAATACAATTTTAGAACTATCGAAATATATAAAATCAAATGCAATTAAATAATATATTTCATCATTTTTTTCTTTAAATATATTTACACTGTAAACTTCGTATTAAGACTATTTTACAAAATTTGTCGCTCCCGCCCATTTGAATGGTAGTAGTAATTAAAAAAAAG
>WHPZ01559870.1:0-20819 GCA_016617965.1 Macrosiphum rosae | reverse complement strand
TGCGATATCTCCTGAAATAATGGAGATATCGTAATTCTGTTTTTTTATTAAGACTCACAGAGGTAAGCACTACAAATATTTTATTTTTTAATTAAATTAATTTTTTAGCAAAAAAGTTAAAAAAAAATATTTTTTATTTTTTTATTTTTGAAAAAATTGAAGATAGCCATTCTATAGTGTATATTTTTGTGAACATTTTGAGCTTTTAACATTTTATTTTCATTAATCTCATGATTTTTAATAATTTTTTTAGTTTATTAGTAAAACGTCAATAAACTGGTTTTTGTCCGGGCGGCGAGTCCCCCTCTACGGCTAATGAGTAAATCCTCACGGGACACCCTGTATATAAAATAAGTTTAAAAATTAAAGATTTTATTTTTTAAGGTAATACTTATAGGTTTCTGTTAATATATTTTAATTTATAATTTAAAACTTGATTGGTGTATTTCTTTTGTATCAATTTAAAAAACCCACAAGTTAGTTTCATTATAAGAACAACCTACCCCACAGTATACCTATTACTTTAGAAAGAGAAATGAATTAATATGTTATGTCTGAATGTCTGATCAAAAAAGTTAAGCATGCTTATTGTAAGCAAAATATAGAATCCAATTTATTTTATATTATTATTATAATACTATAGATTCTAATAGACATATTATTTATGATTATACTATTGAATCCATTATGATAAAATGATAACTATAATTAAAAATGCCTGTCTGGTTAGGAGAGTTAGATGGTTAAATTACTTTCAAAAATGATAAATAGCAATATACTACCTAATAATAACAAATATAAGTATTATAATTATTAATTTATGATCATATATAGTATCTTTAGTGATCTGATTAATAAATAATATGATCGATAGCACAAACTATGATTATTGGAACATTTCTTAATATATTTCAATTTGGCAAATAAAAAAACCTTTGACCTACAGTTAACCATTCTTCGTATATCAAAAATTACTGACATTTTATGACCACACTAATTGAAACATAGAATGTATTATTATTATTAGAAACAGCTAATGTAAAACAACACAAAAAATGTAGGATTGTTAATAAATATGAACTTTTATGTACAGGGCCGGCGCTACCAAAATCGAATGGGCAGGGTGTGGACTCCAAATTCAAAAAAGCGTATAAGTAGGTGTCACTCTGCTGTACCTAGAGTATGTTACAGTGAGTCACTGAAATAGATGGTGTTAAATTTTAATTCAATGATACAATATCATTGTATACGAAAAACGATTCTGAGCAGGAACGGTTTGTCATCTAAGGATATTTTATATTATTATTAATACGGCAGTGGCGCCATTTGGGGTATCGCAGGGTATACATCGGCGGCCCTATTTTTCGCTATATCATATTTGCCTGCCTTAATTTCATGCTGGCGCCGATGCCATATGTATCAGATAAATTGAATTAATTGAAATAATTAATACAAGATAAAAATATTTTATAAATAAAGGGATATACTAAGATATTAAAGTTATAGAAAGAAAATGTATATTAATGAATAATGATATTATACTTTAATAGTGTTATCACTTAAAATATTAATTATTTTTCATCCCTAATAGTAAGGTTAGAAATAACTCCAACATAGCTACATTTCAATTTTCATTGTTATAACTGTGGCCTGGTGGTAGAAAGCTGAAGCCTTGTAAAAAAATGGGCAGCCCCATTGGCAACCCTGCAATTAAGTATAGCTGGTAAGTTGAATTATATTACTTGTATATAATACACGAATAATATTTTCAAATTACAACACAAAAATAAAATCGTTTTTCTTCGTTTAAATATCTAATTTCATTTAAACTTGAACTTTAAATAACTATAAAAAAAACTTTATATAATTTTTAAATCTTTTTTTGGTTACAGTATAAACTACTAAAGTGGAACCATATTTTCAATTTTCAATCCTTGGCTATAAAAATTGGACATTTCATGCGTTTTTAACTGCGAAATAATTTGTACATTTTCAATATGATACATTTTTTGGAAATTTGAACTTTAAATTCTTATAAAATAAAGTAATAAAACAAAAATAGCTAATGGCCTTAGTTACTGAGCTCAAAAATCAATAAAAAAAATAATAAAATATAAAGTCTTGCATATGTATTTTGAATATTTTTAAACTGATATTGTAACAATGTGTGAGGAGCCTTGAATTAAATTTTCTAGCTTTTCAATCCAACAAATAAAATTTTATTGATATTTAAAGAAAAAAAAAGTAGGAAACAGCATATTAACATTTTAATATTTTGAAAATTTTGTATAGAAAATGATAAAATAAACACAATGGTGTAAATTTCAAGTATCTATGGTTGTTCGTTTTTAATCTGATAAGAAAATCGCTCCATGAGAAATGGAGAGAATATCCAATTTTATAAAAAAATGTAACGTCAAACGCTCATAAAAATTAAATTTGACTTTCCAGTAACTTTTTTTTTATAAAGGTAGACAAACTTATGAGGAATCTTGTATTCAATTTACAAATCTTAGGTATAAAAAGACCATTTTTAATGAATTTCCAAATCAAAATAATTTGCAAAATTTTTGTGAATTTTTGAATTATTGTAGATTTACGCTCATTTTTTTTTTTATTTCCACCAACAATAACTTACAAGAAAGAACCTATTGTATTCCATTTACAAGTTTTTTGACCAAGCAAAAACTGCATATTCCTATAAAAAGCTCAACGTGAGATAAAATATTTTTAAGATTTTATAGTGTTCAGAAAATGCTTATATAGATAGTTATATAAATATAAAATACAAAATGCTCAACCACAGGAGCATGGCGCATGCCGACTGAACTTGGTCATAACATTGTGTAATAAAATTCTCTGCACGCCGAATGCCGATTTATATTTCTTTTTATGTTTTTCTTCATTTACACAATTATAGTTCATAATAATATTTATAAATTATAATCAATGATAATATTACATTTAGTAATATTGCGATTCTCATATAATTAGAAATAGTTAGAAATAGTAGATATTTTAAAATTTAATTACTAAAAACCTAATGTTTAAATGTATATTCACAAAATATACTGTTAGTCAGTTTTAGACATCTCCAACACAAAAAAATATTGGTTAATTTAATTAAATATTCCCAAACATTTTGTTATACAATCTTACCTGATGAAGATTTATATTTTGATGACTTATAGAGGTTGTTGGAATTAAATTTGGAGTAGGATTGTAATAGTCTCCTTGCGAATATTTACGTTGAACAGCAGTTTCATAATCTGGGGCCAATCTGTATGATGGCAATTTAGATCTGTCAAAAATGTAAACATATACTTTACAACTCTATAATTTAAATGTAATTATAAATTCTATAACAAAATCATCATTATAATTTTTCTTTACTTACATAGATTTGTGTCCATTTTTTTCCAATCGTGCTTTTTCACTTGCTTGTGAAGAGGACAAATCTAAACAAGATGTTGATTGAGCACGAACTCCATTAAATGGAAATGAACCTCTTATCATGCCTGATTCTTTAGCATCAACGGTATCTAATTCTTCTCTACTGCTCTCTATATTATTCTAGAATACAAATATTTATATGATTGTTAATACATCAATTTCTCTTATATGTATAATATTTCTAACTGCTTACGTCAAAATGAGATTTTAAATTTTTTCTCATTATGTCAGCCTTGTTGTCACCGGTTTGATCAATTTTTTCATGTAGCCCATAAAACATGTGCTAAATTATAAACATATAATAACAATAATTAGTAAAAAAAAACTTCACACAAATGAATGAACAATGATAGTTTTACTTAAAAATAATAGTTTACCTGCAAAACACACATGTTCCAAACATATTTAGCAGTTTCAACATCATTAAACTGAAATTGTATAAAATTCTCATGCTGTCCTTCTATGCTAAAATACCGTTTATGATTTATAACATTTGCTATATCCTCCCATCTAATAAAAATAACAGTAATGACAATTTATTATATTGAATATTATGTATAAAAAAATACTGAACGCTCACGTGTGAAATGTTTTATTTCTATTTTGGTTTTGAATTGTTACACCTCTGAGACTAACTGCAAGAGTCACTTCAGCAGAATTATCATCCTAAATTACCATAAAATAGTTTATATTAAAACATTAATCAAAAATAAACCATTACTGAATTCAAATAATATGAATAATATATATTTTGTAACATACTTTAGCTAGAAATTTTTCCTGTCCATATCCTTCTAGTTGTTGTGCTGCAATAATATAGTACTCTTCAGCAGTCCCTTGAGGTAAGCCTGCTAAAGCCAAATGTTGGCAGATAACAGCTTCTGTGAGACTTTCCAGACGCCCTTGTATTGCTATTAGTTGCTACATATTAACAAAACAAAATTTAATCAGTTTAAGCTAAGTAATAAATTCCAGAACACTTTTAACATTTTTAATTTTAACTTATTTTTTAGTAAAATTAATTGACTAAGCAAATAAAAAATATAAAGTTTTTAGCTAAACTCGTACCTTTGGAAAAAGTTGAAAATCTTTGAGATATTCAGATGTATGTTTTTCTAAATCATGATCCCCAAACTCGGCTATGCATATTTAAAAAAAAAATGTATAAATTAAATTGTGTATATTACATTTTTTATTGTATGTGATTAATGTTTGTCTTGTATGTTTTTAGTACCTTGCATGCTATAACTAGCAAGTAATACTGCTTGATCAGCATCACACAGAATACGACCTTCAATAACATCCATTTTCAATTGAAGAAAAAAATGATACCTAAACATTATAGCCATGAAATAATTAAAAATGTAAGCATATATATTGTACTTAATATAATAAATACTTATCAGTAAAATGATTTACTACAAGTTAAAAACAGTAGACATACTATATAAAGATACATTTCTTCATTTCAAACATAATATGCATATAAAATATATAATATGTATAAATATATTTTTGTTTTATAAGTTTCTAAAGCTATAGATAAAAATAAAAAAAGTCAATACATATGATAATTACTAGGGCTTGGAATTCAATGCATTCACATCTTCTTTTTTATTGTAAGTTACACTGCTTGTAACAACAATATTTTTGGGGGAATTTTTCGCATTTTTGCAGATTTCATACTTTTTGGGGCATTTTTTACATTATTAATTAATGGACTATTAAATTTCTCGTATTATGAATAAAAAAATTGACTTCATTGAAATATACACAATAAACAAATACATAGTACCCACCTACTTCATAATATAAATAATTTTCATTTGAACTATATAACATCAGGTAATCTGGTTTTAAATTAGACAAGGCTGAAATGTATCTTAGTGTCACTACAACCAAATAGCCAATTTCATTGTATACAAATTTTATAGGAAGTGTAGCATTTTTTTAAAAGATTTTAGGTCTTTAATTCATTTTTTGAAAGTGCATTTTTTTTATGTTTTTAGAGTATTTTAATCAGAGCCGTAATAATTACTAACACAGCAAATTTTTATTCCACTTATTCATATTGCTCAGGTAAAATATAATCAAAACATTAGTAATTAGACTATTACAACTAGATGAGTACAAAACTATAAACTAATTAAATGACATATGCATCTATTGAAATAAATATTCATATTTCGCAAAAATTATTTTTATAGGGAGAGTAGAACATGTCTGCCTAACCTATGTATTTTGTATGCCTACCATTTTAGATTATTGTTTTATTTTTATTTTTATTTAGTACTCACAAAATTACAAAACTAACATATGTACATCTGATATAAAATTACAATAAATGTCAGTTTAACATTGTCATCAACAAATTTGATTTATAGATCCAGTACTAAATCTATCAGGTGGCACTACTGAGTGAGTGCTCTCCCAATATGCCAGTCTCGTTATGTATGTATTGTAATCTAAATCAAAATTACCTATTGTACTTAATTTGTGTATAGATTGTAACTATATTTAAAGGAAAAAAGAAAAAAAAGAAAAATAGATCAAGTGCTGAGTTCAATGGCGTCATTTCAGTTTTTATTAGACTAGGTCAACTTTTCTCTGCTTTTCCTACTCAACATTTTTTTTACTCAGATTCTCATAACATAGTGCCACGGTGGAAGGCGGGATTTACATGGTAAATGTGCAGACTTAAAGTTGATGTAAACACTAGACTGGGGCAAATGCCCCAGTTGCCCACCCCCCAAATTACGCCACTGGCTGAGTTAATTATTAAAAAAAATTATTACTAACAATGCAACTTATAAAATAAATATAGGTATTAGGTACCAGTATGTTAATAATGATAAAAACCATAAAGCATGATAATTAAACAATTTTAAAATCTTGAAACTGTTCAGTACAACATTGTTCATTAACACTTTTAAATGACACCATGAATTATTAACAGTCATGCTAAAGACCGAGACTAATATATGAGTGTTCCAGGTTATGAAAAGATAAAAACTAATTTACGCTTTCCACAAGAATTGCTAAGAGCATATTAATATTACAAATTTGATTAAATTTGTAATATGACAATAGATATATTATAGTTTTATAAATATAATTTAAAGTGAAAATCTACAATTTCTAAATATCAAACATAATCAACCTTTTTTTTATTATTATTTAATTATAAATTTATAACATATTTTTACTCTTTAATAAAGAGTCTTTATACTTAATATATTTTATACCTAATGGATATATTACGGGCAATGTACACATGCCCAGTAAATTTGTTCCCGTCCGAGCATTTTAACCACGAATATAAATCAATTATTTTTGGTACAGTATTTTTTTTCTATCTATTATTACTAATAATTACATTATATTGATGAAAAAAACAAAAAAAATATTATATACCAATTTCAGGTATTGGTTCTAGTATCAGCCCATCCCTAATTATAATTATATTTTAATACCTAATTATTATATACTGAATATTTTAAAACAAATATAATAATGATAATAATAATATTATAAACCTAATATTGACGGATGATCAATGCGCTTCAAAGCAGCTTTGCAAAATAAGTAAATGCATGTGTAGGAAAGTAGACAGACTTTACAATTATAAATGCCACTATAATAAATAATGTACAAATAAATAAGTAACAATAAAATTCTAAATAATCTTAATATAATATTATTATTATACTATTATATTCATGTATTAAAGGGTTCGTCCCGTATTGCAAAATAAAAAATAAAAAAAATACAATAAAATAAAATAATAAGCGAAAAATGCATTTATTTATTTCTAATGGTGTTGCTAGCAATCAATATTAGATATATAATTATTATCATTATTATAATAATTATTTTAAAATATTCAGAATATTAAATGGGTAATAATAAGTTAATAATTTTATTTTGGTTTTCCTAATAATATTATATAGTTATTTATTAGAAACAATAAATTTAATAGAAAATATTGCATAAAAAATAATTTATTTTTATTTACTATTAAAATTGCCCAAGCAAGACCAAATTGACCAGGTAGCGTGTACATTGCCAGTAACATTTATATACATACTAAATATTGATTAGTTACTTTCCTATTTCCATTCAAGCATTAAATTATAATGAAAATATATTTAAAAAAATATTTGTCAACTATTTATCCTATAGTTACCAATGAAATAAAAGTTATAAAAATATCTGATATAAAAGTGAATTCTTTATGTTCAGATGGAATGATAAAATCAAATTTGAGTCTTAATTTATAAATTAATCAGAGCTCATGGTATTAATTATCTTTACAGTGAGAAACATTTAATATTTTTAAAGTGCATGTTTAATAAATAACATTACAGATAATCTTATTATTTCAAGTGTATTGAACTACAACTTACAAGTACCTAAATATGAAATGGCTGTATATAAATACAAATAATTTTATCTGAATAATACAATATTTGTTGTATATTGTTGTTTATTTCTACTAGTTACTACCATAAAAGAATAACTATTAAAGAGCTTATACATTATAATACATAACGTCATAACGTATAATATAGAATTATAAATAAACAATTATAAAAATATAAATTTTATTTATCTAACAGATAAATAATAATTAGAATCAAAATATATTTGATGAAATTAGAGTTAATAATAGGCAATGTGTAACTGAATAATCATTAAAATTAAAACTAATTAATTAAACTAAGACCAAGATTTTTTTTGATATGTAAAATGTTTTATTTAAATTTATATTTCAGACCATTTTCATCTATTTAATAACATTCCTACTTGTCTTTCATAAGATATTAATAATACACAATAGTTATTAAACATATATTAACTTTAAACTACCTAGTTTCTATTGATTTAGTTTAAACTTGTGGTAGACTTGAAATAACCATTTTCAACTTTTCTACGGGTCCTAAAATATAATAAAATATTAGAAGTAGAGTGCGGATTTCTATACTATTGCATATTTATTCTGGTTAATTATATGGTATGTTAAGTGAGCACAGATTTTTTATCTAACCCACTACATTAAAAATCCTAAAAATTCACTGATACCGATATACAGTGCCGAAATGGTATGTATCGGCCCATCAAGATTTTCACTGTCTCAAAATGACGTCTAAAATTATTTCGAGTTGATAGGTGACCAATCGTATTTTAAACATGAATTTTTTTCACTCACACGACCGGCCCACCGAGATTTTCTCGGTAGCTCGCCTAACCAATCCGTCCCTACCAAAATATAAAAATATCTAAATTCAAAATAATATCCCTACCTAAAAATATAAATAAAAATAAAGTCTAGATGGATAATGTAAATAGTTAATATTATGTCTAATGTGGGTTCAACACAAATGTACACCTAGGAAATTGCACTAGTACCTCGACTGATAACAAATAAAAAACAAACAACAAATCTATGTTTATAATAATATTGTTGGATCTGCTTTTCTCAGATAGTTTTAAGGTTAAACCATATCTATTTTATACTCTCTTTGAGTGAATGTTATTGTTTGATTTAATTTATAACTATTTTATGATTTCCATTTTGTATTCTTTTGCTAACCAATAAAATATTTAATTTATCCTTAACAATAATAATAAAAATAACACACATATTATTATGATTTATGCCCATTGACCATTAACCCACTGATGAGTGAATTAAGAATACTCAGAACCAATTTGGAATGGAAAATTAAAAAAAAAATAATTATTAATTTCGGCACATCGCCGTATTTTTACGTTTTGCTTTTATCGCCATGTTTTTAGCGATAATGTATAAATACGTCCTGAATAGTTTATATTGTTTATAAGGTAAAACCCTACAAAATAAAAATAGAACATGAAAATTAAAACGTATATTATATAGGTATATATGTCAATGCTCACCAAAGGGTTAACACAGTACCTAAACAATTTTTAGTATATATTTAAAAATATAGACTGAGGATGCCATACAAAATACAAATGAACCAAAATTGTATGCTGTGTATTGATAGTTGAAAGTTATCCGGTTATAAAGCATGAAAATCCTTTTCAATTAAGGTAACAATAATCGTACAAAGAGGATTTTCATACTATTCAACTATAGGTACTATTTAATTTCATACAACGTACAATATTGTATTAAGAATATGGAAATTAAATACTGACCTAGTCATTTCGTCCTTTATAAAAGATACATTGGTAATATAGTACATGACTCTCAAATACAGGCTAAAATGACTTGCGTATTTGTCCAATTGTCTCTTTAATGGTCGACTTAAATCAACCCATCGTGGATTTCTAGCCCGAGATATGTACCGCAACCCAAGAATCTCCGGCTATAAGCAAATCAAAAACAAGTTAAAATAACAAAATCCAATAGGTTACATTAAGTAGGTAAGTGTAAACAAAATTACCTGATGTAATCCGAGTCTTTGGCATACACTGTCCAGGCATTCTTGACCGACGCTCTCTGCCGATAGGGTACATTCTATGGATGTGCTGTCCAGGAGTTCGACACAAATCACATACAGAGATTTGGAGACGACATTGTACTGTCGACTCTTTTTTATACGCAATAGTTTTAAAGGCATAGTATCAGAGTTTCTGAAAACAAACATGATGACGGTCAGTGTGTTGAGTGTTTGTGGATTGCAAACAGAAATCCAACGATAGTAAAAATGATATAATCGAGTAATTGTATCACTTTTCCGCAGACTTGCCGGCAAAGAACGCTTGCTCCACAGACAGCCCAGTGCTAAGGCACATGGCCAAATAACCAATTATCTAGTCATTGCACGGCACAGAAAGACCCTTACACTGCTCTACCCGGTGTAAGGGGTAGAGGGTGTAAGAAGGTCGCGGTGTCTGTGGTGTAAACCATTTCGTTAAAAAAACACGGACAATGTCGTATTGCACTCACCAGTGACGAACAACAGTGATGGCGGTCGCCGTGCCTTCGCCGCCGAGTGCCCTAGAATGTTCCGGGGCGACGGTTATTGTTGCTGTACGGTCGACCTGTCTTTTCGCCGTCGGACGATTCGGGACAAGGCACGCGACACATTACGAAAAATCCGTCCGGCGACCTCCAAGGTGGGGTACGGCTATCGGATGTGTCCAGCGGGAAGATCTTGTCGGTTAACGGTGCCGACGAAAGCACATCGCGGACGCCACAAATTAGAAAACTCACTGCCGCGGTTTGCCAATGGTAACGTAACGACACGACGTGAGTCTACTCGAGATCAACAATAAATATGATAACGTAATCATGGTTTATCACGTCCTTTCGCGACGGATCCACAGTTGAGTCCTCCCCCCCGGCCCAAAATCTCTAAAACAATACCAATAAATACCGTGCGACCAGCACAATAATACCGGGCGGCGGACGACCGGTACGGTAATATTTAACCCGGTTGTTATGTTGTTGTTGTTGTTGTTGATGTTGTTGTTATTATTATTATTATTATTGTTATTATTACTATTACTACTATTACTATTATTATTATTATTATTATTATTATTATTATTATTATTACTACTATTACTATTATTATTATTATTATTATTATTATTACTTCCTACTATTTACTAGCATTATTATTATTATTATTTCCTACTATTTACTAGCATTATTATTATTATTTCCTACTATTTACTAGCATTATTATTATCGTTATGATGATTTTATAGTGATTCATTGTGGCGACGTCGTCGTGTGTACGAATTTAGAATAATATACGTATAAATAGGTAGGTAGATACCTACCTCATCCGCTCGTCATCGTCCATCGACGTCACTCCTCATATATGTTAAAACGATTATATTATGAAATAATAGGTATTAATAATATATTATCAACCGTAAAGCCTTATTATACGACGGCGATCGGAAATAAATATTCATTAAAACATTACAATATTGGCCATTGCTGAATGTCGGTAACGTCCCATAATAATATTAAGTATGGTCACGATGATGGTTAGCTGCAGTTATACCTATTATAATATTATACTCATAGAAATTCATCTTCAGATCAACAAAATATCACAATCCACTTGTACAAGTGACAAGTCGCACATGCCTACATGCCAGCTAAATTATGATACATCGTTGATCGTTCGAACAAATACGATTTTTTTATAGGGGCCTATCAAATGGTCAAAATCATTTTTATGACATCACATAAATATTTTCCTGAATGGTATTTACTATAATAAATATTTAGTTTAAGAGGTTCCTACTTATCTTGATGACAAAAATATAAATATTGTTCATATCCTAAAATGAAGGTACCTACATCTGGCAGTTATGGACCGACCTGGGAGGCGAAGGCGCAATTTGTCACAACTCGAACCCTCTGATGTTTCAATGAAATCAATATAATATCGAATATCATTAATTATAAATACTAGTATAGTAGTATTCATAATCAATGCTGCAATATGTAGGTATAACACGTTTAAAGATATATCTTTACTCGTGATGTATAATAAATCACTATACATGGACCAATAAATTATGGTTTATCTCGTGGATGATTGATAAGTAACCATTTAAGTTCTATGACTTATATATTCTGTATCTGAAACATTTCATAATCTGTGATACCACCCATGGTACAAATATAGCTACCTAATACTTATAAGTTAAAACTAGAGAGCCTAGATAATATATAAAGGCTCTCTGGTTAAAACCACTGGCGAAATAATTCATGTAACTTATCAATAATATATAAAACTAGAGACTAATTACCACATTATAATTGTTCTCCTTTAAAAAATGGCTCCCTAATAAAATAACATACTTTTAGCACCCCTTCCCCCCATGTATACCACTACTATTATATACCTATGTAGGACGATACATATTCTTACACTAATGCGTATAACTATAATAATTGTAAAAGTATATTAAAAATCTTATAAAAAAAAATACATAAACGAACATTAGTCCAATGAAAATAAAACAAAAATATCTTTTTCGATATAATTTACTATTTAGGCATGTTGCCAAATACGACTTAATATTTGTTTGTGAGTGCATTTTTCAAACGCAGAGCATAACACAACTTCACTCGATGAAAATATGTTTAAATACTCAGGACTCAAGTACATACTACATACGCTACATCCCTAGCTATATAAAGCTACATACTGTTATAAATAAAAATCTACGGTACCTAATGTCTAATAAAAAATGTTTTACGAAATATGCTTAATTTATAATAAACACTCTGCAGGTAAATAGTTAAAAGCGTTATCTATGTGAAAATTTTCCATTTGGCAATTACTAATTACTGGTTGTAATATATTATACAACTATAGGTTAAAGTGTTATACCTACTTTAATTTTTAAAAGATAAAAAATGTTATACTATAAAAGTTTAAACATATAGGTAGGATAAAGAAACTATATAAAATATATGAAAAAAAAAATGTAAATCCATTATGCATAATAATTAATTAGAAGGACCCTGAAACCCTGAATATTTCCCCACATAATAGGTGACATAAACTTTTTTAAAGTTCCTATAGTCAATAGACAATTATAAGTAAAGCTAATCAATATGAAAATATCCAATAGATAGGTACTAATATTTTTATTTATTATGGTACATACCTATGTAATATTATGGCTGAATCGTATCACAAAATCTGAAAAATTTACTTTTTAACTGAACTATTTGTATTCTTATTATTTAAAAAAATGTTTTAATGCGATAAGATTGCGAGCCAGTGATGATCTATCGAAAGTCAAGCCTTTATAGCAGTACACTTATTCGAAGTGAATACGAATATACTTATACAACATACTGTGGAACTAAAACAATATATAAATAAAAAGTTTAATGGCCATTATCCGTTATGGCTTTATGGTATTACTTATTACTAAGTAATGATGGCTGAGACTGTTCGGCGGGGTGTATGAGCTAAAGTGCTAAACATACTGAAGCCAAAATAATAGCGTAAATAGCTATGCGCCGTTGCTTATAGGTATAGGCATAACAACTACAAAGCTGACCCCTGGGCTATGGTTCTTGGGGTGTATAGTTTAATTATTGTTTTTATCTATACATCATTGATTTTATAAAATGATTAATACCAATATATGACGTATAAATAAATAATATATATGTCCTACAATATTTCAGACTCAAATTAAAATCCATGAGTCAATTACGAATGCATACCTACCTAACTATATATAAATTATTACTGCAGTATGAAAATAAATAATTGTTCTTTGAATATTTATACATTAAAAATTAAAAGTCGATATTCAAAGAACAATTTATTTTCATACTGCAGTAATAATATAGTTATGCACTCGTAATTTTCATATTATTTATATTATATTCGTAAAGACAAACTGATAAAATATATACGTTGGTCGTTTGTGTGTGTACTTTGCGCCTACGTCACGTAAGGATGCCACACCTGACGTTTATAAAAACTCAGCAAATCCTATAGGTATATATTGTATTTGTATAATAGTGTATAAAACTTAAATATTCTAGGTATTAATACTTAGAAGATACATATAAAGTATAAATTATAAATATTATAATATGATGTATATCATGTATAGGTAATCTAAGCATTATAAACCGATGAATATAAGTTATAAAATATTATTAATCAATCAAATCAAATATATTTTCTGTAAGAATAAATAACTTTGTTGTAATAACTTATGCATTTTATTATAAACAATTTATCAGTACATTTTGAATCTTGATTGTGTATATCATTATATCGATATATAAAATAAATAGTATCAATAGGTACCACAACTTAGCGATAACGCTCAATCAAAATATTTAATTGTTTACTTACATCTATATTAAAAGACAAAAGTCATAAGATTGTATACAATAAAAGACTTGAACATCAGGACTAGGGAGTGTCAAGGGTATCGATACATTTTTGACCTAGAATCATATTGTGAACATCAAAATCGAATAGTTTGTGGTGGGGTTACGGAACGCAAGGTATGTCCAACAGTCATACATGGATTCTCAACATTCGATGAGAATACATAGTGTATAGCCGTATAGGTACAACTAAAATGTGTAAACGTCATAAATATAAATTACTTTCTACAAATTGAAGAGTTCAAAAATCATATTTCACAGTACCGCTTACGATACAAATAAGCCGGTAATTGGAAGTCACTCTGCTGTACAGTAGGTTATAATTGGGTCACTGTAATGGATGGTGTTAAATTTTAAACCAATGATTATTGACATATTTTATAGAATAAAAAACTAAAAAAAATAAAAATATTTCTATAATTAACTCAAAACCAGTCGAAATATTTTGAACATTTTATCTTGTACAGAAAATGAGAAAATAAACATTTGATGAAAATTTCAAGTACTTACAGTTAATAGTTTTTGATTAACGACCAAATAATAAAATCGTTGAATGAGAATATTTTGCCTAACTGTGGATTTACACCCAACTTTTTTTTTAATTTTCACTTGCATCAACTTATGAGGAAAGTTGTATTTCATTTTGAAGTTTTTGAACAACCGACAAAATTAATATCGACAATTGTTAAAAAAAAAAAACTATTAAAACGTGAAATTTTCTTATGCCTATAAATAGCTCAAAAAGAGTCACAATATTTCGACAATTTTATGGTGCATAGAAATTGCGTAATGAAATATTAAGTGCAAATTTCATCAATATTCTGTTATTTTTTTTGAGTTCCACTAAAAAACAAAATCGATTTTTTTTTTTTCAAAATTTGGTTTTGCTCAAAAACGTTAGTTGTTTGTTTGTTTTTCCTGATGCTTTTGAAAACTATTGGGAATTGTTTACTTTTGACTTCTCAAAGTACCAACTAGATTCACTTTCCTACCAGAACAGATGATGTTGAAGAAAATTGAAACATTTTTACTGCTCCAAGACACATAAAGAATCTAAATAAAAATATATAATTATGACTTAAAAGTTTGTCTATGCAACAAGCCCGTACAGTTTATATTTTAATAAAGAGACGCAAACGATTTAGAACAAAATATTGATAGCTATAACGCGTAAAATAAATAATATTTAATAATATCATAATATGTTATATTATATTTCGCGTATACCTACAGCTGCAATGCCGCTACGTCCCAATAAACATTTATCCAAACAAGGCGTCGATCAAATGATTGAAGTCAAAACTGTAATCTTACTCAGTTATGTGTATGTCAACACACATGTTTCATACATACGAATAATGAATAAATAGATAATTTTTTTAATAGAAACATTTTTTTTTGCCGTTAATTGTATACATAAAGATACATTAACTTCATGTTTATACCACAATAATATAATTATGTAACTACCTTGGTAATTTTTTATTTTTCATGTATAAATACTCAAATCCAAAAACTCGGTATGGAAAAATTGCAAAATGTAATAATTAAGCTATTAAAGTATATTTGCATTTGTATTTACAATAATAATACTTGTATTAAATAAATGATAATTGATAGGTTTACCTAATAGTTTAATACTATTTTGAGCGTTTTCATAACCTCATTAGTCATAACAATATCAATACAATGTATACCTATATTTCAATGATCTTGCAAATAAAGTGTGTATATTTATTACGGGTTTAAAATGAATATACCTATATGCAAATTATATTGAGTTATGCCAACTGAAAAACATATACAGAATTGCATACTTCTAAAAAAAAATGATTCATCGTAATTTTATTAGAATGTTAAACTATATTACAATTATCATTTGTCGTCCATTTAATATCATATTATATCTGTATAGAAAGCACCCGGCACTGTCTAACTAATATCAAATAAAATATAAATAATGCAGTATGTGCGATTAAGTAGGTAGGTACCCACATAATATACAAACGGATCCTGGTTAATATAAAAATTGAATAGTTTTTTTCGTATTAATGGTCTTATACACAAAAAATAACTTCATTGAAAATACCGAACAAAAAACGCTACCTATTGAAGACGTTTTTAAAGGATGGAAATAAGTACCGTATATGTATACTAAATAACTATATATAACATAGGTAGGTATATGATGAATATATGATTTACTTATAAAGAATAGAAGAGAAATCGTATGCCTATAAGCGGCGAATTACAGCGAAGAAAAGTTCCAAAACAGTGAATAAAATGAATAATGTAGGTTGGATTGTAGGTTGAACATACTTTATTACTTTTTATGTTAGGTATAGGCGTATCATTTTATCTAATTGTTTATAATTAAATCTACTCAAATGTCTTATATGATGTCTTATATGAGGTACCTACCTATATAATCCACCGAATATTATAACAATACAAACGCAAAATAAATGCATACCTAGGTATTCATTACCGATGCATTTATTAAAGAAAATCAAAACTAGACATTTAAGTACAATATACATTATACGATATATTATGTAGATATCTATTTATTACCATCATATACAATATATGAACAAAACAAGATGTGGATGTTAACATTAAGAAAGTCATCATTAAATAAATCGACGAATCAAGATCATGCGTTAAATCACAAGGCGTATATATATAAAAGCCAAGTGATGTGAAAGTCAAATTTTCATGAGTGTGTGAAGACGACAAAACTGAGAGCAGCTTCCGATGAGGATATCTGAGATGTAAGTACGCGACAGAAGATAGCTATACGACTGTCGAAGAGAAAGTGTCATACCGCGACCGACAAATACAAGTTAAGCATACTAATCCCTCCCACTTGTATAGTGTATACGCACAATAAAACAATTTGAAAAAATATATAGGATAAAATAAGGACAAAGGTCAAAACTTGTAAACTGATAATTTATTTTCATATAGTGTTAAAAAATAACAAAATACGTTAAATGCTAATACTTTGTAACAGATATAGGTCTTAGAATGACAACATTTGATATGAAACATAATATATAACTACCTATATAAAATATAAGACAATAATATAACAAAATAGTGATACACCTTCACGCGTGTAATATAATAGTAGACACCTACACTTAGGTAGACACCTAAATATATTTTAAAAATTAATAATAATACAATACAATGAACAAACGGTGAACGATATTAAAACGAGAATTATACATTAGAAAACTTGTGAAAACACCTAAGTGAAGTGTTATTTTATTCTTAAAAAAATAATGGTATCTGAAACAAAAAAAGGATATTCCGGAATTAATGAATTCCAGCCGTAATTGTTTTAATGGAAACCCCCATTAATTTAACGAAAAATTATCTTCCTATTATATACCATTATTTAGTATTTACTAATGACATAATAATTTATTAGTAGACTGAAAGTGTACCATTTAAGATTTCTAATTACGACGATACTTTTTTCATATATACAATTTTGTCTAAAATATACATAATAGTATATACCTATAACAGAATCCTGATAAATAGCTTCAAGATATAAAAAGAGGGTAAGTGGATGTCACTCTGCTGTACAGTAAATAACAAGTGGGTCTAAAATATAAAAATATATTATACAATTTGAATTCAATGCCTATATTCAATGCTTATGAAATTGAAAAAAAATTGCCGATAACTATATATTATGAATGTAAATTGTAGGTATACGGAAATCTACGATTAATTCTGATACAAAAATGTGGATATAAAGCTTTTTATTTATTGTACTCAAACGACGACGACTAACAATCAAAAGCACGTTTTTAACGTTATAGTTGATTTTCTCTTAGGTATAAATTATAGTTCAATTTCTATGTTTCTATATATATGAAATATTATGTAAGTGCCTATAGGCAGGGGCGTACCGAGGAGGTTTTTATTGGGGGGCCAAAGTTAGTAGTTTGGCCAACTCTAAAAATTGAACCGGGACAACTTGTTTTTGTTATATTTTTGTCGTAGCCATTTCATCGTTAAACAGTTAAAATGTTTTAATTATTTAAGTAAATTAAAAATTCAAGCTATTATACTAATAGATTATGAAAATTGTTTATAATATATAGATAAAGATATCCATTACAATTATTCCATTAGGTAAGTACCACATTTGCAATAAAATAATGCCATTTGTTCGCTTGCATAGTAGGCGGGAGATGCTAAGGAGCACAGTCCGTCAACCAAGGGTCCGTATACTTTAGCCAATTGACAAAATAAAATGTTATCAATTGTTACCAGGGTGCACTGCGAGGAAGCGTATACGGGGCGCACCCCATTATCTTTATCTGTATCTAGTTTGTAATGTTTGCATATTATTACCATACGATAGTAATAATAATAATAATAAAATAATAAATAATGAATGTTAAAAAAAAAAAAAAAAAGTAAATAATAAAAATGTATATTATTGTTTATTGTTATAAAATGACTCATTTTCTTATAAATATTCAATTTATTTATTTCAATTTATCAATATTCTTCTTTTTTTTAGAGTTACCCATTTTTGAGCCATTTCATTTAAAGACATTTTATCTACCAAATCTTTTTCAGAAGAAAGCAACATCAGATTATTTAATCTACAGTCTTCTTGGGTTGTTCTTAAATAGTTTTTGACCATTTTCAACAAAAAAATTACCCAACATTTAACAAATCAATAGTGAGCATTAAAAAAAATGTCAGAACAAAATATGCCAGTTATTATTAATAATATATACTTATAAATTTTCTTTAGAATATCCACAAAATAGTTATACTATTATAATAGCTACATATAGTAGTATAATAGGTGCAAATAAGAGGGGGGCTTTAGGGGCTAAATGTCCATAGCTCCGACAAACATGTCGTACATTTTGTTTTAAGCTTATTTAATATTATCAAAGTAAGACTTTAGCCCCCCCCCCAAATCCCATACGCTATTTGCGCCTATGAATTATGATAATATATTACCTGTACATTTATAGAAAGTGCTTATTTTAAAAGTATGCATTCTTTATATCGAAAAGCGCCTATATCTGTAGCTATTTTTTTACATAATTTAAAATCATTACAATACAAAATGTTTGATCTTTTCGAACTAAGTTACCAAATTACTAATTATACTAAATTAATAGCTACCTAGTTATAAGTTATAAGTTTATTGCTATAATATTATATACTATAAGTTTAAATTAACCGAAATACCGAATAGTGGATGAATAGATGATCAACATTTTTTTCCAGGTGCCCTTGTCCATATGCCATTTCACTCTCCAAATCTAAACATTAAAATATATTTGTAATAATAGTTATAAGTTAAACTAATTATCTAAAAACTCACATAAAATTCAATTTTTATAATATAGGTATTGAAATTCTTGGAAAAATATTCCGTAGATTATGAAATTAAAAATGCAAGCTGTCATTCAAATGTGTACAAAAATAATAAAGATAAAAAATTGTATACTGTATTGTAATTCCTCGATATTATGAAGAAACAAATGTTCTAAAACGTTAACACTTTTCGAGATAATTTTAAGTCTTAAGTTTAATTTGAATTCAAAATTCTTTAAAATACTAGCTTTACCTACATTATACGTCATCATCATAGTTAAAGTCTATACGAAAATAATAATCCCCATATTATGTGAGTCACTGTCCTTATAACATCTAATAAGTAATAATGTATATTATATAGATAATATATTAGGATAACAGGTCGATGAACGATTTTATGACTAAAATTATATTCAAATCTGTATGTAATATTATTATTATACTTATAGTCTATATGTAACACATTATGCTCCACTCGAATCAAAATCGAACAATTTCAATTTTCAACCTACCGTCAACCGACGACAGTCGACAGAGGCTATACTGGTTACTCTTAGTGTGTGGTCTGAAAAATGACAAGACAAAAAGTACCGTACAGTTAATTTATGAGGGCGTATTATTGCCATTATAGGGTTAACACTTAAATGAATAAGGGTCCGTTGTACGCTAGACGAACCAGTTTGAAAGCCCCTAAATCCAACATAATACTCAAACAACCATGTAGGTAATACTACTAAGTACAAATACTGTAATTTAATCGTCGATAAAAATATCAAACAGTTTCCGTAGCTCATGAACATCATAATGTTCCACCTTCCACCTTGCAGTTTGACCCAGTCGATTGATTTTAGATTCTGAGTGAAACGATGAATGTATTGATTTTACAATGATGTGTGTTTTTTTATTTTTTTATTTTTTATTTTTAATTTTTTTATTTTTTTATTTTTGTGTCTGTGTACACGATAAGTAGTCGAAATAATGCTTCGATTTTCGACTTCAGTGTCTTGTTCGATTGGAAAGTGAATATCGTTGGTGCATTGGGGAGGTCAAAATTTAAAATTCCCAATAGTTTTCACAAGCGCCGGGAAAAACAACATAAAAATTAAGG